>PVIY010007102.1:0-83771 GCA_004026745.1 Myrmecophaga tridactyla
ACATTATGCTGAGTGTGATTAGCCAGAAACAAAAGGACAAATACTGTATGGTCTCACTGATATGAACTGACATTAGTGAATAAACTTGGAATATTTCCTTGGTAACAGAGACCATCAGGAGATAGAAATAGGGTAAGATATTGGGTAATTGGAGCTGAAGGGATACAGATTGTACAACAGGACTGAATATAAAAACTCAGAAATGGACAGCACAATATTACCTAACTGTGATACAATTATGTTAAAACACTGAATGAAGCTGCATATGAAAATGATAAAGGGAGGAGGGCTGGCGCATAAATGAAATCACGAAGAAAGATAGATGATAAAGATTGAGATGGTGTAATCTAGGAATGCCTAGAGTGTATAATGATAGAGACTAAATGTACAAATTCAAAAAATGTTTTTGCATGAGGAAGAACAAAAGAATGTCATTACTGCAGTGTGTTGAAAATAGATGGTACTTAATATTTTAAAATTTCAACTAATGTGTGAGACTAAAGCAAAAAATGTTTATTTGATACAAAACTATACTTTGACTAGTGCATCTCCTAATATAACTTATGTAGTTAGTTGATTGAACACCTTAAGTACATGGAACTTTGTACAGGACATGAGATTTTGTTGGTTTGTACAGGTGATGCCCTGATGAATCCCAGAGTGATTTGATCAGTTAGTGGAAAAGTGCTTGCAGACTCCCCTTCGGGGAATGGTGAGAACGGGGGAAAACTCAACTTCCCCAAGTTGAATTCTTGATATTCTCACAAGCAGTGTGGACAACCAAAGCTATAGGCTGACCCCCCAGTCTTGGGGTTTGTTCATATGAAACTTAACCCCACAGAGGATAGGTCAAGACTACTTAAAATTAAGCCTAAGAGTCACCCCCAAGAGAACCTCTTTTGTTGCTCAGATGTGGCCTCTCTCTCCAGCCAACACAGCAAGCAGACTCACCACCCTCCCCCTGTCTACATGGGACATGACTACCAGGGGTGTGAATCTTCCTGGCAGCGTGGGACAGAAATCCTAGAATGAGCTGAGATTCAGCATCAAGGGATTGAGAAAAACTCTAGAATGAGCTGAGACCCAGCATCAAGGGATTGAGAAAAAGCCCTTCTCAACCAAAAGGGGGAAGAGTGAAATGAGACAAAGTGTCAATGGCTGAGAGATTCTAAACAGAGTCGAGAGTTTATCCTGGAGGTTATTCTTATGCACTGAGTAGATATCACCTTGTTATCCAAGATGTAATGGAGAGGCTGGAGGGAACTGCCTGAAAATGTAGAGCTGTGTTCCAGTAGCCATGTTTCTTGATGATGATTGTATAATGATATAACTTTCACAATGTGACTGTGTGATTGTGTCTGATGATCCTTTCATCTACCTTGTCAACAGATGAGAGGAACATATGGAATAAGAATAAATAATAGGGGGAACAAATGTTAAAATAGATTTAGTTTGAAATGCTAGTGATCAATGAAAGGGAGGGGTAAGGGGTATGGCATGTAAAATTTTTTTTTTCTGTTTGTTATATTTTTCTATTGTATTTTTATTTCTTTTTCTGAATTGATGCTAATGTTCTGGGAAATGATCACGATGATGAATATGCAACTATGTGATGATATTGTGAATTGCTGAGTGTATGTGTTGGGAATGTGTGTGTTTCTTGTAATTTTTTTTTAATTAATAAAAAATAAAATAAAATAAAAAAAGAAGGTCGATGAAGTTCAGGGTTTCTCAAATAAGAAGGCACATGGCGAACACAGTCAGGGTTTCTCTCTCATCTGGAAAGGCACATGATGAACACGGTGTCATCTGCTAGCTTTCTCTCCTGGCTTCCTGATACATGAAGCTCCCTAGAAGGCATTTTCCTTCTTCATCTCCAAAGGCTGCTGGCTGGTAGACTCTTTGCTTCTCGTGGCTATGTCATTCTCTGCTCTCTCAGAAATCTCCTGGCTTTCTCTCTTGTCGTTCTCTTTTATAGGATTCCAGTAAACTAATCAAGACCCACCCAAATGGATGGAGACACTTTTCCCCTAATCCATCTTAACAACCACTCTTCATCGAGTCACATCTCCAGGGAGATGATATAATTACAGTTTCAAACATACAGTACTGAAAAGGGATTAGAAGAAACAGCTGCCTTTACAAAATGGAATCAGGATTAAAACATGGCTTTTCTAGGGTACATACATCCTTTCAAACTGGCACATAGGTACACAAACACAAATTAATAGTGCTTACTCCTACCCTACTTTCAAAAGGCTTCTAAGAGGCAAACACAAACTGGAGTGCCTCAAGAGACTGCACACCACCCAGTTTTATTCTCTGTCTCCCACCTGTAAGCATTTTTACTGTGAGTAAAGTTACAGGCCAAGAAGTTAGAAAATGCTTTCCAGTAATAGTCAAAAGAGGCTAACAGGCACAATGTGCAAGTTCTATCATAATTTTCTCTTAAGTATACTAAAGGTCAGTGTCCCTCACCAAATCTCCAAGTATTAAAAGTGTGGTTCTGACCTAGCAAATAACTAAGTAATGGACTTCCAAAGGATGAAGGAGGGTTCTCAAGGGATGGCTTCAGTTACACATAACATAAGGAAAAGATCAAGGACTTCTGACATCTAGCTCCTAGTCTACAGAACCACTTAGAACAATGCTGTTCAACGTGCACTCCCAGGCAGCCGTGAAAATTCATGTCAAAATAAACACAGAAAATCATATTTAAGTATTCAGAAATTTTTATATCAGTTGACATTGCTGTAACATCCAAATGCATGATTTTTCTGATCACTTATTCTCCTTGTACTTTACAAATTTACAATTGGCAACAGATGCAAAAAACTTTATAAAGCTGGTCCTTAACCACAAAGAGTCTAAGAAACACTAACTTTTCACACTGTTACATGCCAATGCAGTCATAGATTATTCTGAAGGTATCAGGGCACTCTGGCCCTCACTATCCTATAGTTCTTGATTTGACGGCAATTTAGAGAAACCAAGAAGGAGGCACCGTGGTGTAATCTAATGGGAGAGAACACAATAAGGAGTCAACAGACTCACTTCTGGTTTGTACAAACCAACTACCTACTGGAGACTCTGGATAAGTCTGAGTGTCTTTATCTGTTTATGTCTTTGAGTCTTAATTTCCTCTTCTGCAGAATAAAGGCAGCCAACCAAGAGTATCCAACCTTTTTTTTTTTTAAATGTGCGATTCCCTCTTACAGTAATACTATATTACTTTAAGTGTTGTCTGCAGATAAGCTACATCAGAATCCTCAGCCTCAGGTCCAAACCTTTGATTCTAAAGGTCTGAGCTAAGATCCTGGAATCAGCATTTTTTACCAAGCATCTGAGAGATTTTGATACACAGTAAAATGTAAGAGTTATTGCAGTAATATATAATCTTGCTAGTGCATTGGAAATTTTAAAAAGGCTGTAATTCTTGTCTGATCCTGATAAACAAGTTATTTTAAGTAAAAAGTATTTCAAGATCAGTATATTATGAAATTTATCATGGGAACTTATATTTTATGCATGATTTTTCTGTAAACCCACAACTTCTATATAAAAAAATGGAAAAAAAATCAAAAGAACAAAAAAAAACTTAAAGGAAGCATATTCTATATATCTTCACAATATATATATATCAGCAAGTTTCAACTCTTTCTCATTTTACAAACAGCTATTTGGTCAGGAGGACCAAATGTATATTAAAACACACACAAACATTTAAATACACATTACAGCATCAAAACTGCGTTTCTTGACATGATGTCCAGAACTCTTGAATTTGGCACCGGTTTTGTACCTCTTAAACAAAGTTAGTGGCTCATTTTATAATTCTAAAAAGACAAGACAAGGAGAAAGCATTTCCACAAATAACAGTGCAGAATCTATATCTCAAATAAAAAATATTAGATGTAATTGTCAACATGCTTCATATAAAAATGAAATTAAATTCATTTTTAAAATTGGTTTCGGTAGTAGAAGAGACATGCTGATGTGCCACATAAAAATGTTGATCAAATAAATGTAGTTTATGCTTGTACGTTGTTGTATCAATAAAAATTTTTTAAAATGCAGTTTAGGAAATTGATGAAGATCATTGGGAAGTGAAACTGCAGAACTATTTTAATTTTTATATTCCCCATTAATTGGTTGATTCACCATCACTGTTCCTCAAGCTGCAGATCTTCCAGTATTCATAGTTCAGAGAGTTGTGAGACTGAACTAGATCCAATGGAGTGGGGATGATGATCCAGTCACCTGGGCGCAATCACATGGCCCAGGACAGCAGAAAAGGTGGTGTGACATTTATCAAGCTCTCTGGGGATATTCTGACACCCTTCTTTTCAACACCTCAAAAGTAAACACTAGCTAAAATATTCTTTAGCTCTGACATAAAATAGTTATGTAAACTCTTCCATAGGTATATGACAAAATGAACAAGAATGAATCTAATCTTGCCCAACAGGTAGAAATAGACATAGAGAAATGGGAGAGAACCTGGAGGGCTTAGAATTTTCCACTGTGGACTGGGTAAATCTTTGTCCCCTCCTCCCTATCCCTTCTTGCACGGAACTTCAAGCCCTCACTGTTCCTCCCCAAGCCTCTTGAAAAACTCAAAATGCCTGAACAGTGGCTGATAATCTCCAAAAATGATTCCTCTTTCCTCCCTCTTCTGAAAACCATCCCTGGCCAACTATTACCCAATTTAGCTGAACTTGCGCTGACCCTCTCCTGTTAAAGCCCTAGAAAACATTCCACCCTGCTTCCCCAAATTAGAATACTTCCTTTGCCCTGCATTTTCAAATAACAGTTTATGCTCTGGTTAATCTTCTTCCTTACAAACCAGGTAAAACAATAATTCAGCATAGTTTAAGAGAGAGTTTAATCCAATCTAGCTGAAAATGGCTATGCGCCCACCAACTCAAGACCTAGGAAGAGGCTGGAAAGTCGACAGAGGATGAAGCTTGATTATTCCTCAAGCAAACAACTTAATCATTAAGAAAGTAAAAGCCACAAGAAGATTTGCAGAAAAGGCTGGTGGGACAACAGGCTTTGCTAGTTTGGGATAAATACAGTGATGCATGTGCCACTAAACCTGTATACATGTGTAAACTAGTACTGAGACTAGAAAGGTTTCAAAGAAAGATTACCCAAAACAAAGGAAAAGAGTAAAACAAGAAGAGGGTAGGGTGAGAGAGGAGGACATTCCACTTAAGCTTTCTTTTTTTGCTTCTTCTCTCAAATCTTTTAACATAATCCAGCAGTTACATATAAACAATGGTGTTGATTACTAACGAACTACATTTAACCAGTCAGAAGCTGGCAGAGCCTCCATTTGGCCCAATTTTCTGTGTATTTCAGGATGACTAGATCGCTTATTTTTAAATAGGAATAAGATGGTTAAATAAATGTTTCAGCGAATCCGGGTGGGCTTCCTTTACACTTAGAATTGCCTGGTGGAAAGAGCCTGAACCTGCTCTGTCAGGAAGACCTGATCTCTCCACCACAAATGAGATAGGAAACCACATTTTTTTAATGCAATTTTTGGAAAGAGATGCAAATATTAAACTAGGAGATGTAGGTTTAACCTGCACTGCAGAGAGGCAGTTTTCAAAAAATCAAGTTAACACCTAACTCAACAAAATTTTAAAAAGCTCAAATTCAGCATATGGGTGTTAGCAATTGAAAAAGACTGCTGAGAACGCAAATTAAGTTTTTGCTGTATACTTCTATAGAGGAGGACAATGGAGAAATTACCAGACCAAGGTCATTTTTCACTAAAAAAAAAAAAAGTATTTTTCACAGAGATAAAAATCTGTGTAGATCACAAGTGCATAAAATCAGCAATCTGGGGAGAAACTCTCGCAAACCCTGTAGGAAACTGAGTACGATTAATTAAATGTAAAGTCTCCTCTAGGGCAACTTCTGTTCCTGAAGACAGAAGTCATGCTCGTGAAACATATCATAGAAAAATTGTGAAAAGGATTTACCAGACATCACAGTGTCTCTACTTTCACATCAGGTCTTTTCTATGATCTGTAAAGAACAACGATCTGGTGAGGGAATCACATAAAACTGCTTATCGGAGAAAACCACTCTATTCTTAAGTCTGCAGAAGTTCATGAGTTTATGTAACTGTATATACTTAGCAGTTTCCAAAAATTTCACGCATTTCCTCAAAAGAGACTTAGGAAAAATATAATCACAGGGTAAAGGCCAAACATTGTCTCTTCTGAATGCTTAAACAGCCAATTATGTGTCTTAATACATTAATTCAATAGAGAGAAAGAGACTATTAATGGGAAAGTTGAACACAACATCTTAAAAAAATGTGCCCTGGGGCCTGAGTCCATTCAACTGACAGTAAAAAACACCCCTCAAGAAACCGGCTTAATGCAACATGTAGTATTTTAATTTCCCAGCTGCCAACAGAAATATATAAGGAGCAGAAATTAAACTAATTATGTCAGCAGCACAGTGAACAAAACTTTAATTGTATTACATACCAGTTAGACATTTGCTGAACAATATAAGGCCCTAGAGGGTTGAAACGTCTTTAGAATATAAATGGTTCCCAATCGATATGGTAGAAATTAGTCTGCTTAGGCAATAAATACATTCATGGTTTTGATGTAAAAATTCAACAATCATAACTCAACAGAAAATAAATACATAAGCAAATGATCTCTAAAACGGTTTTAAATCATTCTGTGATTTACATATGCAGTATCATTAATAGGCCTTTTAAGCCAGTATTGAACTAATCAGCTTTTTTAACATCCTGCCACAAAAAAGCCTATTCATTTCGCTGGGAGACAGGTGTTAGCAACCAGCAACCTCTCTTAGCCTCCTGTTCCAGGGGCCTGTCCTGTGATTACTGTGGCATGCATGACTGGCAAATAGAAAGAAAGGGCAGCTAAAAAGAGGGAAAGAGAAGAGAGAAGAGAAGAGAAACAAAGAAAGGAGACCCAAAAGCGAGAAAGGAAATGAAGGAAAGAAGTGGATTCACGTTCTACTTAACAGGGCCAGCATCAAGGCTTCCTAGCCTGATCTGAGCTCCTAGGCTACTGTCCAAACATATACAGCAGAATTTGAATAATTTTTAAATTTATTTCTGTAGACAGACTTTGGACACATGCCAACAGCCCGCTCATTCTTTAAAAAAAAATTAGAAGTTGTTAATTGTCTACAACTCATCCTTCTTACGCATATTCTCTAGTTCCTAACACTGATTCTCACCCTTTCACACATTTTCTAAAAGAGATGGCTGAGTAGGTATTCCCGGAAAGATATACAGAAGGGTAGACTTACACATTTTAAGCCTATGGAATAAAAATGTTGTGAGAACATTTTTGTGGGAGAGAAAATTGAGTCGCCTACAATGTACAAAGAAGATACTTTTTTTCCTTTAATGCTCACATGCATATATTCTCCCTTTAAATCCACACAATTCTACCAGATGTCTTTATCTTGCAGATGAAAATGAAGCACACAGAAATTTAGTAACTTGCCCGAGACAGCACAGCCAGAAAGTGGAGAAGCTGGGATTCAAAGCCAGGTTGGTTTATTTCCTAAACTGTTAGACTCTTCCCAACCTTAATTCCATAACTAGCCCACCTACTATGCTGATTCTGTTTTAACTCAGAATACAGAATGTTCTGTATTTCAGCAATTTTTCTTCTCTTCATGAACTGTAGCAAAGGACCTCTGACTAAATTTTATTGACTATTTAATAAGCTCCCATTATTTTCAATAAGGGCTTCAGCTATGTAGGAATGAAACATCTGGCAAGTTCGCTTTGCTTATTTGAAAATCCTATATACATATAATTCCCTGGCATTTCTCCCACCTACCAGTGACCATAACCAGATTTGACTACCTTTTCAGACCTCCAGCTGTTTCTACATTATCATCTGTCCACTCAGGAGAGAAAAGGAAGCTACACTCACCAAAAGCCCTCCCTTCATGACTCAGGAAAGATAATACAGCAGAGGGGCCTCTCTGTAAAGTAATTTACATAAAAGTTATAAAAGCGGGTGGGCCACAGTGGCTCAGCAGGCAGAGTTCTTGCCTGCCATGCCAAAGACCTGGGTTTGATTCCTGGTGCCTGCCCATACTAAAAAAAGAAAAAAGAAAAAAAATAGTTATAAATGCTCTCTGTTATCTGTCAGGCTAGAAAATGGGCAAATCAAACATCCTGGATAATACAATAATGCTACGGGAGGGACTACAAATTTATAAAGCATTTCAATGCCATAAAACAGTGGTTCCCAAATGTTGGCTGCAGAGCTTTTTGGAAATAGGTGCCAGGGTGGTTTTTAAAATGTAGATTCCCAGTCATTCACTTATATACTCAATCAAAATCTGCAGGAGGGGGCAACGGTGGCTCAGTGGCAGAGGTCTCACCTGCCATGGAAAATGTGTACTTCCAAAGAATGCCTGGGTGACTAAATTGCAACCGCCAGGTACTGATCTTCAAGGAGTAGCTGGCTTTTGGGAACTCTTTGCAATATACACCCTAAAAAGGCTAAAGATTCACTGAATACTATGTAACCTTTCTTTAATGATTGAGGAGGCTCTTCAGATCTCTAGTGCCGCTACTAGTCACTAGTCACATTGTACTAGTAAAACCAGAAAGTTAAGGAAGGGTTAACGATTTCATAGATTTTGTATTTATAAAAAGCTGGAAAAACCAGCTTTTGTGTTACTATCAAATTCAAAGAGCTGATTTTCCTCCAGAGGAAACACAGATTTTAAGCCTGCTTTGAAAAAGGAAAACGTTTTGTAACATGCACTAGGATTCTCTTAACCAACTGCTTAGCTCCAACTCAGAATATTAACAGGCCCAAATGTATTCAAAACATGGAATGTTCAATCAAATAAGAGAAAGCAACAGAAGAACTTCATGACAGTCTCAATGAAGAGTATAATGGGATTAAACTAAAATGGCATTACAAGATTAGATTAAAAAAAAAAAAAGATTGGATAAAACCACTACTGACAATGGCAATTGTTAAATCCTGGAAATACAGAGGTCAATTCCTACCTATCTGAGGTGGCTTTCATGTGAGATATGATAGGATACCTGTTATACGCCCAATTAGTTTTCAGATTTAAAAACTCCACGAATAATTATAAACTTGCAAAACAAGAAAGTGACCAGGCCATTTCCCTATAAAAAAATGGAAGTTTGTGTTTGTATATGAGTAGATTGTCCTTTTTAATTGCCAAAATCTTACACAACCACAAGTAACCATTACCAATAACCAGCAGTCATCACCAAACCAGTTGCCATGACCAAACCAAGATTATAATGAAGAAGCTCCCCTTTAAGACTTCACCTATAGCAATTTAAACTCTAAACTGTATCTGAGCTTTGCACTACAAGGGGTATGAAATTCCAAGGTGCAGAAGGTTAAATCTTTCTTCTCAAAACATATACATTATGGCCAGTACAATAAATAAGATATAAAAGTTTCTTATCTACCACTGAAACAATAGCATTATTAGAGATTCTTTAAAATCAAAGTGGAACTAGTCCCCTTAACCCCCCTCAGGTTTTTGTGTTTTCAGAAGTCCTAAGGATGACACTCACACAGATGGGTGTGGCTCTATTAAACTGTATTAAATTACATCGCAATGCATATGGAATTAGGAAACAAAGTGTGCCCCCTTTTTGTCGCTGTTTGTTTTGTTTTCTTAAATGCTGGCCACTCACTGAAAATGGCTTTCCACTGCCATTTTAAGAGCCCTTAAGGAGGCAGTCTTATTATATGGTGCTAAGCAGAGTTTTCTCAACCTGCTTGGCCTTGAGAGAGTTTGAAAACTAACTTCTAAGCTCCTTTTTGTGTATTATTTTCACAGTAGGTTGAATTAGCTAGTTAGAGGATTTACCAACCCTTGATCCCAAAGTAAACAGGGCAACAGTTGTCTAGCTGATCAATATGGAAGTTTTTAGTGGACTGATCTTCGTTATAAGATACAGACATCAAAAGGCGCCTGTGTGTCCTATATCATATTTACATTTTTCAAGCACCATGCAAACTTTTATTAGTTGGCCCTGCCATATCAATCTGCAGTTGTTATATGCAATACCCACTGCATTTTGAAACTAACACTTCTAAATGAACTCTAAATTATTAATATGTTCTAAAGTCCAGATTTAGGAAATATACAATAAAGTTTCAGAAACATTTGCCATCAACTACTTACTTGAATGTGAAGAAAATGCAATCAGGGAAAAGGATAATCGTCAAACCTGAAATCTCCTGAACAGAAAGGAAATATCACTAACAGCTACTAATCTTACAACTCCACTGCATAGAAACTCAGTAGCACCACCTTCCCTGCTTACTCCCAATCCTAGAAAAATGGTTCAATAAATAGACAGCTTTGGCCATCTTTCAGTAAACTGAACTGTCATCCAGAGAAGGCTCTCCAAAAGGTTGTAGCAACTGTGAGCATGAGAAATCTGTCTTCCAAACCACCTGTAAAATGGATGCATATGGAACTTACTGCTTTCTTAGATAGCCACATATACCTGGGGGTGTTTGCTCATCACATTACTCTGGCCTTTAACAGGGTGCAAAGTGACAGTTGTGGGAAAAGCCCTATTTCCAAGCTTTTCCTTGTGGTAGACTGGGAGGTGCTTGGTACACACTCTTCCCTGATTACATAGCATCCCCCACCCCCAACAAAGGTTAGACCAATGAAAAGGAGAAAATATAGTGTTATCTGTACCTTCTTCTGCCAGCCTCAAATCAAGCTCTGAGCAGAGAGATGCCGCAGAGGCTCTGGGCTCCCCTGATCTAGCTATACTTCCTCATGCCTGCTCAAATGTTTCATAGAGAGCCAGATGTAAACGCCCACTTCCCGTTCTGTCGCACAGTGGAGACCTCACACACCTCACCTCAACTGAACAGAGGCTCCCATTCGAGAAGAATAGACCCTGGGGGAGAAGAACCATATTCTTAAACTTCTCCATCAAACCCTTTCTCTTCCAAGAAGACCACAGGGCTCCTTCACTAGGTACTAGGGACGGGCTAGGTCCTTTAAAGGGGCAGGCAGGCCGCTGCGGACGTGCCTTGGTTTCCCCTGCCATACAAGGAAGCATCTTTCCCCCACAAGCCAACTAGACCTGCCGGTCTATAAGGCGCTCGGAGATAACTGAAGACACACATCTCCTATTTTTGCCCCCGGCGATGGAAACTTTTGAAGGGACATTTAATGGGGGCAAGAGTGGCCCGTCCTGGATGCAGATACTTCCCGCAAGGAAGGGGCTTCCCGTCCCTGCAGGGCAAGAGAGGGTCCCCGGCCGCACCTCACACAGAGGCGGCGCCCACACACCCCAGCTGGGCGGGCCGGGGCACCGAGAAGCGAGCCGCGTCTTCCCACTGGACCCACCGCAGGCCGGGGACCCAGCGACTCCCAGCGCTGCCACCGCCTCCTCACCTGCCGCGGCCGCTCGCCCGGCCCGCACCTGAGAGGGGAGGGGCCGGATCCGGGCCGCGGACGCCTCAGGCAGGCGGACTCCCGGCTCCGCCGCGGCGGCGTCTCGGGGGCTGAGGGGCACTGGGGGACCGACGCGACATCCTCACGAGCGACCCCAGGAAGTCGGCCTCCGTACCCACCCCCGGCCCGCCGACCTCCCCCGCCCCTCGCGCGGCCCCTCCCCCGGCGAGGCCCCGCCCCCTCTCGGGAACGCGCCGCCGCGCCCTTCGCTCCCGGGCCACCATAGAGAGGAGCGAGGCGCGCCGCGGGCTAGAGCGCGTCCCCCCCGCGCGCGCCCCCTGGCGGAGCCGAGTCTCCCGGAGGCGGGGCCCAGCCGAGCCTGGGCAGGTGCGACCTTAAGGCAGGTCCTCACTGCCATGATCGCAAAAGAGGAAGCGGGTTGGCGTCTCAGCTGAGCTAAGTGTCCAACTTGATCTTGAGCAAGTCCGATAAACTCTCTGAACCCATGTCATAATAAAAGTTCACTTTCAGACCACATTATTTCTCAGGACAGTGCTGTTCGCAAGTGATGGTTCCCCAGAATACTGCGGAGGAAACCCAGGTTCATTAACTTACTCAAGGTCCCACAGCTCCACAGCTGGTAAGTATTAGAAGCCAAGTCGGTGGGACATCAAAAACTATATTTGTCCTACTCACTCTATGGCATCGTCCTCATTTAGCATTTCCCAGTTTAACCCCACAGGATTAGCTAATCTTGGGAAGATTAGAAAGCTGTTTAGGGGTCGGCTGGGGTAGAATGGTAATGGCTCTGTGCCAAGGACCCCACCCCACCATTCTTTAGCTGTGTGCCTTTCAGCAAAGTACGTAACCTTTTTGAACTCGTTTCCTCATCCCTAAAAGGCAGATGGGTATGAGAATTAACAGTGCTCCTGCACCTCTTAGCGCTTAGTTAACTATAAAGCACCAGGCTATTAAGGGATCATTAACCAGCCAAAACTAGAAATATGCCTAGTCATGCAAATAATATAAATTCTAATCCTTCTGACATCTAATTTTCTTATGCTTTAGGTTTCTATCAAGACTTCCCAGAGCTCTTCTGAGCAATTTGTATTTTAAAATAAGGAATCGCAGAAGTGAAGTAAAAATATCATTTATACATATCAGACTGTCGCCTTACAAGTACTCTTTACAATCTTCATAACAACCCAGCAAACTTAGCACTATTATTCCCATTTTTGTCAATGAGGATTTGCAAATTAAGTCATATACACAAAGCCACAGCTAGAAAAAGGTGGATCTGAAATTTGAAACAGGTTCTTTCTACCACCAAGAATGCAAGGATGATGGCCTTCGAGAGACCTCCCATACCTGACCTAAATGTGTCCCTTTTTTCCTACCTGCTTATTTTTGTAACTTTCCTCGATGCAATTCCCTGTCATCTCCACTTCTCTCCAGGGCTTTGGTCCCCCCACCCCCCATGGAGGCATTTCCTGTCTCTTCTTTTCCCTCTCTGGTTCCTTTTCTCTTGGGATGCTAGGATCTTGTTCATTCTCTCATTTCTGAAATGGACTGCTGACCTTTAATTAAGGCACAGCATTTTCCATCACATTTCTCCTCTCATTGTTAATTATAGTCACAAAAAGTTAACAGGTCCAGAACAATGGGGGTGGGCGTGGGAGGGTGGCCCAGAGATGTTTTCCTGGGGTGGGGAGGTGGGGGGTGGGAAATGGTCCAAGAATTGAACCTAGGGTCTCTACACCAAAGGTGAGCACTCTACCACTGAACCATCCTTGCACCCCAGAAATGTCTTTTTTGAGTTTAGTTTAGAAGCTGAGTACTCATTATGTAAAGGAACACACTTAATCCATTGGCTAGTCCCAATAATTGGGATCTGGATTCATGACAATTTGTGGACATCATTTTCTGGGCCCTCTGGTGCATGTTACAGCTAAATCATTGGAATGCTGGTAAATAGTCTGCATATCATTGAAGCTAGGAGGTCTCCAAGCTGCATTTACCCAAATTCCTCCTTTCTCCATCTTTAACATTATCACCATCACTATTTTTTCATCTTTATCGTGCCCTTCCACAGAGGCGCTCAATAATGTACCCATTGTGCAAGTAATCTGGAATCCTTTTTGGCAGGCAATAGTATTTAGTAGTAATAAAACACTAATTTGTCTACCAAGTGACATATTTATAGGTGCTGTTTACGTTGACATATCTTTATTATTTCTACTCATTTGCTAAGTACTTTCTAATACATATTTATGAAGCACAGGCCTTTCCCCAAACAGTAGTGAAGAAATAAATCAGGTTATTTCTTTTATTAGCAGCAGCATGTCTTGAAAGTCCTAGAGCCCTGATTTGTTTAGTTGCTTCTGGCAAGAGCCAGGAGAAGAATTAATGGTGACTGAGAACCTACTATGTGCCAGACTCTCTGTAAAAGGTACTTTACATAAATTGACTGTTTAATTCCCCCAAGGAATACATTTTACCAATAAGGAAAAGATAATTCTCCTGCAAAATAGATTTTACCAATGATATTATGACATTACCTTCCAAGCAACCCAGCCAGAAAGGGTCCAGCAAGATTTTTTTGTGTGTGTATGTTATATGGCAGGGGTCACATTTCATTCTTTTTCCATGTGAGTATCCCCTTACTGCAGCACCATTTGTGTAATTTTTTTGTCTGTCTGGTTTGTTGTTTGTTTGGGAAGTGCATGGGCTGGGAATCGTGCCCAGGTCCCCCACATAACAGGTGAGAATTCTACCACTGTATTACACTTGCACCACCCTCACCCCCTGCCCCCGCACCCCCAGCAAGATTTTGAACTCAGATCTTTTCCAATTCCAAAATCCGTTAACCTTTATTCCACTTTGTCCATCTTCCCTGACATTCCTGGACCTAATAAATTCTGTAAAACATAGGGTATTCATTTCTGAGAAGGTATATTGGTTACCCCAGAATGGAAGAGTTGAATGTGAATATATCCAGGATACTAAGCCTTATTTTTCTTTGGAAATTTATTCCAAGGGAGTTGTTCTCAAGAAATCAGTGTAGGATATTTTCCAAAAAGGAAGGGCCAGTACTAGAACTCCACTCACCCCTGGACAGGCCCAGCTACATAATCTGCAGGGTACAGTGCAAAATGCAGGGCCCCTTGTTCAAAAAGTGTTAAGATTTCAAGTCAGCAAGGGCAGAACATTAAGCCAAGCGTGGGACCTACTAAGTACAGGGCCCCTTGCAACCTGCTCTAGTCACATTACCATGAAGCTGGCCCTGCCTGGACAGAAGGAGGCTGCCACTAGTATCTCCCAGGCACCATACTCCTTACAATAGGAGACCAAGTAACTATTGTATACCTAGAAAAGTATTCAGTGTTTTACATAAGTTATGTGACCCCAAAACAACTCTGCAAAGGTATTACTTCCTCCATTTAACAGTGGATAAAACTGGGGTATAAAGAGGCTAAGTTATTCATCCAATGTCTTATAGCAAGTATTCAGAGCTAAGACCAAACTAATTGAGATATAAAAATCTTTTTCCTTGACTAAGTATCTGTTCTAGTTTGAAAACTGATGGAATGCAATATAACAGAAACGGAACAGCTTTAGAAGGGAAATTTATTAAGTTCCAAGTTTACATGTTCTAAAGCCGTGAAAATGCCCAAATTAAAGCAAGGCTATAGAAATGTCCAATCTAAGCCATCCAGGGGAAAACACCTTGCCTCAAGAAGGCCGATGACATTCAGGGTTTCTCTCTCAACTGGAAAGGCACATGGCAAACATGGCAGATGTCTGCTAGCTTTCTCTCCAGACTTCTCGTTTCATGACACTCCCCTGGGAATGTTTTCTTTCTTATCTCCAAGGTCTTTGGCTGCAGGAACTCTAAAGCTTTTTCCAAAATGGTTCCCTCTTGAAGGGCTCCAGTAAGCAACCCCAACTTGAATAGGTGGAGACACATCTCCATGGAAATCATCTAATCAGAAGTTACCACCCACAATTGGGTGGGTCACATCTCCATGGGAACAATCAAAAAGCCCCCACCCAGCAATACTGAATGAGGATTAAAGGACATGGCTTTTCTGGGGTCCACAATAGATTCAAACTGGCACAGTATCTTTTTCAACACAGGCCCCTGTTTTTAACAAAACACAAACTTAAACTGAGGCTACTAATATACCCAGAAATTACAAAGGAGAGGCCAGGGAAAAGCTAGGATTTAAGAGCTACTCAAGGAGCAAAAATTGGGCAGTGGCTTATGTCCAGGTGTACAGCTCCAGGTGTTGACGTTCCACCAGCTGGGAAAGAGAACTTTGCACGGCATATGTTAACAGCCAATACCTGGACTCTCTCTTCGGGACTGTTGCGAAGGGCAACAAGGTCTTTAACTTGATAAAGGCAATGACAGGGCACAGAAAACATCTTTCTTAATACAGTATTGGAAACAGCCCACTCAAGTCAGGAACAAGACAAGGATGGTAGCTATTGTTGCTTCTATCAAACATAGTACTGAAGTTAGTCCAGCTGGTGGAATAAAGATAAGAAAAAAATGAGGTAAAGCATCTTTTTTACAAGTTACTTTTGACTGATAATATACTCCAACCATGCACCAGAGCCTTCTCTAATGCCTATCCCCAACACAAAGAGTTGTATAGTTTTAACTCTACCCAGTTCAACTCCAGAACACAGCAAAAACCTAGCAAGATATGCATCTAATTCCCTTATCTTCTCCCAGTTCACATCTCAGGTACCCATAAGACCCTGTTGTTTCTTATTCAGCTTTAATTCCCCCTGAACCAACTGTTCTCTTTAATACTAATGAATTCTCCCTTCTTCAAGTGTTTTTCATTCTTTCTTATAACTTCCCTGAGGGAAATCAGAAAAAGCTGATAAAGCGTATCTCTGATGCAGTTTTTTATGGTAAGCTAAGCTGAAAGACGTTGGGAGACATAGCCTCTGCAGCTATTGGGGGTGGGGAGGGTTATAAAAAATAATTTTATTGAAACATTTACATATTCACAGCCACAGGCGGTTTGAGGACAGAGAGTAGGGTTTGGAATCAGATAGATTCAAGTTTGGATTCCAATGCCATTTACTAGTTTGGTGTCCTTAACCTCACTGAGCTCCCTTTTACTGACTGTAAAATAAAATGATTCCATCATAAGGATGTCCATAGGTCTAAACGAAATGTGTTTAAAGGGCCTGAGCATAAATAAGAAGGCCTGATATACCTGCCTAAAGAACTATGGCAACCCTAGTGGTTGCCCACACAACATCTGACTCCTCCACATACACTCCTTCTTCCTCCTTTTCAACAAAATCCTTATTTCCTTCCCATGACCACAGCATGTGCCTCAGGAAAGGCTGATCCCAGCCCCAACCCCAGGGATATTTCCCAGTTAGCCGGAGCCAATCATGGTGCTGTTCTTATTTCCTTGCTAGTTACTGATGCAAACATGGATTCAAGAAGTAATTCTGTGCCAATGATATGAAGGAAATCTGCCTCCGCTGGGGAAGTTCTGAGATTTTCTTGTTCTTAAAGGAACATAACAAGGAGGTAATCCTTTTTCTGTCTGTAGATATTGTCACATCTAATTGACACTCAAAATGGCTGCAGCCAGGCTTTGATGGGGGTAACTAGCTTGAAGACCAAGCCAGCACAATAGGAGAGCAGAGCAGAAAGATGGGAGGACCCAAACCACTGAATTAACCAACCCTGGACTTCATGTTATAAGAGATAACAAAGCTTATGATTTAAGCCTCTTTGGGTCAGGTTTTGTTACTTGCAGGAGAGCAGCCTCAATGACATAGACTTTTTGCCTGGGAGAGTCTTCGGAAGTCTAAACGCCCGTCCTAAGGTCACTTGGAGCATCAAATGCTAGTACATAGTATGGACTCAACATTAATTTTGTCTAATGTCAAATGAAGGGCATAATAATAGTCCTCTATAGAAAGATATGGAACAGAGAGACTCTAGGGGATCAGTGACTATCTAGATCAAGGGAAAACAGTCCTTCATTTCTCCATTGCCATCTTAAATGCTAAGGCCCACACATTCTTATATTTAACATTTACTGCGCTCCCATAACATGGAAAGGGCCAGAGAAAAATTTACATGAGAGTCCTTAAGTGTTCTTGGGCTCATAAACAGCCTTAAATTAAGTGTTATGGGGAGGGGGGTATTATAAACATCTATCTAGCCTGTAGCTGAGGCATAAAAAAAGGAGGATGTCAGGTTAGGGTTGCACCAGAGATACTGGGGGAGGACAAGGGCAGATACTAAAGCAAAGGGAGCAACAGGCAGATGGGGAGGAGAGTCCGCCTGGCCCAAGACCAGTGAGGGAACTGCGCAGTGCAATAAGCCCAGGATGTAGTGTGCATAGCAGCATGTGGGATATGGCCCTGGTCTGAGAGTAAAGTCAAAGAAGGAAGTGAGTGCTAAGAGCTAAGGTTCTGCAGGAATGTCATGTGGGCTGGAGCAGCATCAGCTGGAGTAAGGCCCCCAGCAGGGGTAAAACTGTGCTGACTGGCAAATTAAAGGCAGCAAAGAAAGAGTCCTGGCCCAGAAGTCAGGAATCCTGCATTCCAGGCCCCATTCCACCACTGGAACTGTCACTTCCTCTCTTTGAACCTCAGTGTCCACCTCTATTTTGAATAGGCCAAATGATCTTTATGGGCCTCTCAAACTGTGTTATTCTAGGGTCCTAAGTCAGGTACAGAGCACTTGCGTTCCCACATGCAGGAAACATGGCTGATCTGCCTGGGGCAGAGATGGCAACCAGGGTCCCTTCTGAATGCCATCTCCAACTGACTGGAGTTCTGTAGAGAGAAAGACCAATGCTGCAAATGGCTGAGCTCTACAAAAAGAATGCTGTGGTATGATATATGCCATCGATTCAAACCCAGATGGTACCAAGGGTGGAAGGGATTTGCCATTTGTAACTTAACCTATTAGCCTCCTACTATGGTTGCAGGAACATGCCAACCACTCATCCATCCAGGATAAAATCTCTAGAGCTAGAATAAAATTACTGAAGATTAATTTTTCCTGGGGGTAACTGTAAAAGCAAGTGTCAGGTTCCTCCAGTCTTGGGCTCACCAGTCCCATCCTCACTCAGATACCCTGGAGCCCAATCCTCTACACTTCTTGCTTCTGCCCCTGCTGCGTTACCATCTCTTAATGTCATATATTCTGCCTGTAACGCTGTCCCCTTTTCCTGCAGCTGAGACACAACTAATTAATTACACAACAGGCTTTCTAACCAAGACAGATGACCTTCCTTTTAAAAAAAAACAAACATGCGATCAGTAAACAATCCCGGTAAGTTCTCCACTTTGCCTTTTATTTCCCCTCCCCTGGCATCATTCTCCACTTCTAGCCAGGGTTACAGCTCTCAGATGGATGGCCACAGTGCTGGTAATAGACAGGGGGGTTATTTCATACAGTCGGGCACTAAGCTATCATACAGCTGGCAGGAAGAGAGGTGTAATTATATTGCATCTCAAAGCCACCAACAATGATTTTCTGCATAAAGGGCTGGATTGGCTATGTATTATTTACGCCAGCATCAATTTTCTCAGCTGGCTCTATTTGCTGTGCAAATTCTCCTCTGCCTGTTTATGGGCAAAACCAGGGTTCAGCACCTCTGGTTACCCTATATTGTGGAGGGGCCCCACTGGACACCGTGCACATTAAACTCATGGCTGGATTCACCAAGAGCAGGTCACATCCTCCCTTCCTGTTAAATTATATCCCTGGAACTGCAGCGAGCTGAGGTTCTCACCTAATCATTGCAGTGCCTCCAAGTATGTGAAACCAAAGCAGCAAGAGAGAAAGAATGACCATTTCTGGGGGGAAACTGTAAAACAACCATCTAGGGGGAAATTAGGTGGCTCCGGGGCTCAAGGAATTTCCTTTTTATTTTTTAAAGAGGACACAGATGAGGAAGAGTTTTGCATTTATGGGGTAATTTCCACCCAGCAACTCAGGGAGAGAACTAAGAGAAAGGGAGTCTCATCTTACAGAGGAAAAATGGAAGCAAAAAATAAAATAGGAGCAAAGGCAAGTCAAAGGCTTCATTCATGGCTCAATCACCATGCAAGATGGAGGGATGAGATCGGAGAGCCAAGTTCAGGGTCAACACACCAGTTGCTAGCATGCCTCTTCAGAAATGCCCCACTCCAAGGTGGACTCAGATCCCATTGGAAACATACATAATAGAAACAAGAGAAAAAAACTTGGCACTGGCATGAATTTCTGGGTCCTTCCACTGTAGCATCCCCTCTTGCCTGTGACTCTGTATGCTCCCACAGGGAGTAAAGCTGAGAATACTGCAATGTCACTTCCCCGCTCTTGAGGACGTCCAGGAATCTTCTGCCCAGCCTGAGAGCTTCAACTTCAGTAAAAGTGCTGGGCGGCAAGGAGCAGCAGGCATTACTGGCAGGGAAGTTGGCTCTGAGGCTCAAGGAATTTCCTTTTTATTTTATAAAAAGGACATAGATGAGGATGCCTCCCCCTTTCCCAATCAACAGCACTAGTCATATCTGATCACCCTCCAACCTTGGGCTCTGCTCTGGAGTCCCCCAGATCCCAATGTCTACTATCTCCTGGACTCCCGTCGGCTGAAAGAAAAGACAAGACAGGGAGGATAAGGTTTTGAGTTAAGCAACCCAAGGGAGTAATCTCTTTTGTTTCAGGGTCTCAGCGTCTGAGGTTTCCTCTATAAGACATATGTTGGCAGGGAAACCACCCTCAGTTGACCAAATTACCAGCTTCCCCCTGGGGCTGGCTCACCTGACGGGGAGATTTGGTCAGGCACGCCACGCACTGGCTGCTTGATGCTCCTGCTCCCTCGCCAACACTCAGGAGAACCCGAGTGCTGGGCACGAAGCTCCAGGAGCGTCCGAGGGCAGGTTTGAGCCTCCCACTGTCCCTGTCTCGGGTCACATGGTTGGTCATCTACAGCAGAAAGAATCAAGAACTCAAAGATCCATACTGCTTGCATAGAGGACATCTATTCTTACTGCCTTGCTTTTACAGATACGAAACCTGAGGCCTAGGATGGAGACATGACTTGTCATAACTTATCTACAGCAGGTCTCAAACTAGAACTCAGGCCTCCTAACTTATGCCCATCATTTTCCACCAAGCCACAATGTCTCAGGCCTAACCCCAACCAGAGGGCAATGGAGCATGAGTCTGGAATTAAGCAGCACAGGAAGGCAGTAGCTGGGCTCCAACCCAACAGACAGGCATCCTGAGCCCAGGCCCACCAGCCCTTTTGTGTTTGGGGGTAGTGTGCACGTGTGTGTGTGTATGTGTGTGTGTGCTGGGGGGCTACTGGAGAAGGTACTTATCTGGTCAGTCAGGACTAATAACAGAGGTAAACAACCAGAGCCTCAGCCTCCTCTTTAGCTCCCTGAGGATAGGGGCTGTGGCTTGTTCCCCACTGACTCCCCACTGCCTAACCCAGAGCATAGCACAAAGATGAGGCCTCACACACACCCTAAAGCTGGAAGAGGGAGGCCTGGGCCCAAGTATTAGAACAAAAACAAAAACAAAAAATACAAAAACAGATCTTACAATGCTGGAGGTGGGGGAGATGCACACAAACTAGTATAAACTTTCTGGAAATTTGGCAATGTATATCTAGATACTCAAAAATATGTATATCCTTGGCCCAGTAACTGTACTTTTAGGAGTTAATTTTGGGGAAATAATATGAGATGTGCAAAGAGATCTAGGTATCAGGATGTTCACTGATAGCAGTTTTACTTATAATAGAAGAGTAGATCATTGTGGTATAGCAGGGGTCACAGCCCACAGGCCAAATTCAGCCAGACAACTATTTTGTAAATAAAGTTTTATCAGAATATAGTTATACTCGTTTGTTTAAGTATTGGTTTTGGCTGCTTTCATGCTATATGGCAAAGCTGAGTAACTGCAGCACAGACCATATTGTCATAATCCTCAAATATTTACCCTCAGGCCCTTTAGAGAAAAAGTCTGCTGACCCTTGAGATACAGGCATTATACAAAATATGTAGCTGCTATAAATGACATTCTTAAAGCATCTACTTAAAGACGTGGGGAAACAGACTGATAAAGTTGTTTTTTGTTTTTTTTAAAGGTTATAGCTTAGTGTAAAAATTTGGTTAAAAGTATATATATATACTTTTTGGATATATATATATTGTGCGTGGGCCATAATAGCTCAGGAGGCAGAGTTCTTGCCTGCCATGCTGGAGACCCGGGTTCAATTCCCAGTGCCTGCCCTATGTTAAAAAAAAAAAAAATATATATATATATATATATATATAAATGGAAAGAAGACTATATGGAAATACATCAAAATATTAATGTGATTACTGTGGATGCAGGGATTGATTATAGATTTTAATCTTTATATTTAATTATTTTTACCCTTTCAATGAGAAGCACCCAGACTTCAAAAAAGTTACTTTAAAAGCAGAAAAGTTACTTTAAAAGTAAAAAGGAAAACAAGGCTGTCCCTGATTCCCTTGGCTATTGACGACCCCATCCCCTTGCAGTCTAGAGTCCTGAGTGACCCAGAGAGGGCTGGAACCCTCTTCTAAGAGGGACTACTTTGGGAGCTCAGAAGCTGTTGTTTAAGGAAAACAGAGCTACAATTAGGAATTGAGGTCTGCTCCTCCCGCTGGGAAGCGCAGGGATCAGGGGCAAGCCAGGGCAGAGCCAGCTGCATGGGCTTCCTCACCAGCACGGCCACGCCCAGGTCCCTGGCCAGGGTCTTCAGCTCTCGGGCCAGCTGCATCATCAGGGCCAGGCCTGGGGGAGAAGCACAAGGGAGGGCAGACCCCAGAGCTGGGAGGCCAGATCGTGTCCCCCTGACCCCGGGCTCTGCCACACCACTCACCTTCCCTCTGCTGACCTCCCAGAAGTGGGGAGATCACTGCGGTGACCGAGTCCACCACCACCACCTTCACGACCCCTGAAGAACCCGTCACCTGGGAAGGGGGAGCAAGTGCCATGAACCAGTTGGCCTCAAGGGGCACCCGTTACAGGATAAGCAACTTGTGCCTCTAGAAACTAGCAAGAAATAACCTCCTCCCACTCAAATACAGCTGCACATGTCACCAATTTCCACATGGATAGCAGACTTTACTGAAGACCTGGATGGAGAGAGAGGGGTTGAATCACAGGACAACATCATAACAACACTAAAATAATTAAATTGTAGAAATCCCCATTTTTCAGGGGCCTGTCTCTCTCTGGTCATGGACTTTCTCAGGGGTCATCTTTGTCTTCACATCGAGCCTCCCACTGTCTTGTGGGGTCTCTTTTTCCTTTTCTGACTGTGCTGGTTTGAAAGGATTTATGTATCCTAGAAAAGCTATGTTTTAATCCTGATCCATCATGTGGAGTCAGCTGTTTCTTTTTTTTCCCTTTTTTTTTGTATGCTGTATGGCGGGGTCACATTTCATTATTTTCCCAAGTGAGTATCCCGTTTTTGCAGCACCACTTGTTGAATTTTTGTTTGTTTGTTTTTTGCTTGTTTGTTTTGCTTGTTTGTTGGTTTTCTGGGAAGTGCATGGGCTGGGAATCAAACCCGGGTCTCCCACATGGCAGTTGAGAATTTTACCACTGAACTACCCTTGCACCCCCCGACCCAGCCATTTTTTTAAAACCCTATTCAGTACTGTATGTTGGAAACTTGATTAGATTATCTCCACAGGGATGTGGCTCATCGAATTGTTGGTGTATTAACTTGGATTGAGGGAGATGTGACTCCACCCATTCCAAGTGGGTCTTCATTAGTTTACTGGAATCCTTTAAAACCAGAAGCATTTTGGAGAGAGAGAACGATGAGAAATTCACAAGAGCAACAAGAACCCTGAGAGCCCATGCAGCCTGAGACTTTTGGAGATGAAGAAGAAAAACATCCTGGGGGAGCTTCATGAAATAAGAAGCCTGGAGAGAAAACTAGCAGACACCACCAGGTTCACCATGTGCCTTTCCAGTTGAGAGAGAAACCCTGAACTTCATCGGCTTTTATTGAGTGAAGGTAACCTCTTGTTGGTGCCTTAATTTGGACATTTTTATAGACTTGCTTTAATTGGGACATTTTCATGTCCCCTTAGAACTATAAACTAGCAGCTTAATAAATTCCCCCTTTTAAAAGCTGTTCCATTTCTGTTATATTGCATTCCAGCAGCTAGCGAGGTAGAACACTGACCCTCTTCTTCCTCTCCTGCTTCTACCCCCAAATCCCTCACTTCCTATGCCTGGCCTTCTATACACTTTATTGTCTCCTTCTAGATCATGCCTCCAGGGTCTCATATTCCGTATCTAACAAGGATCCAAATAAAGGCAGTTCCTTCTCTAAAAAGAATCCTGATACTCTCTGTGAAAACCATACTTTTTTTCTCTACAGAAGTGTCACCATTCTCCTAGTCTCTGTGGACCTAAACTGTCTTTGATGCTGCCCTTCTCTTTTCCCTTACTCTTTCTATCTAATTCACTTGCTATTTCTGTTTCCACTTCACTTTGGCTAAGTTTTAGATATTTAGGATTATCTGGTCTGTGTCTTTTACATCATCCTTGACCTTCCTGCTGTCTGATTCATGGCCAGTCACCAGACTAAGAGGGCAAAGGGTTCAAGTCTCTGTCAGACAGGCTCAGTTACTTGCAGCTGAAAGGATTCCTAACTGACCTGGTGGGAAATGCAGCAATGAATAAGATATAATCTTTGCATTCAAGGGGCTTAGAGGGGGAAGATGGACATATAAACAATGAGGCACTCAGGAGTTCTTGCCAGGGAGTGGCAAGAACAGCTGGTTTCACCAGATTGCACATATGCATTTCCAAACAGAGTCTGTAGTAGGACATCTGCCCACATTCAGAAAGCACTTGGCAACCTGGGTATAGCAGGGAAGGCAGACCAGCACGCTCACCTGCTGGGCCAGAGTGCCTCGGAGGTCCTGCAGCACATCCAGCATCCGGAAAATGTCAAATGCATGCACTACCTGGATCCTCTGGAGAGCTCCTGCCTGAAGGAGTGGGAAAGAAAACCAGTGCTATGCATAAGATAAAACAAGCTGTTGGGAAAAGAGATGAAGAAGGATTTAAAGCTGAGAAGGACAGGCAGATAGAAGCAAGAACTTAGATCCAGGATGGCAAATGGGCTTTGTCTCACATGCTAGTTCTCCCAGAAGTGGTTGTCTGGGGGCTGAGGTGTAAAGCAGAATCTTGGTTCAGTATGAAAGAGTTTGATAAGATTGGTTAGGATGTCTGCCATGGGCAAGAAATGGGCTCTGAACAAAGATTCTAGTTGTTTGCTGGCCCTAATTTAGGGTATGCCTAGGTGGGAGGGTTTCCTGGAAGAAACTGTGCATAGCATCCAAGCTGGGATGAAGGAATTAACAGAGGAGGCTAGAAGAAGACAGGAAGTATTAGTAGTATAGCATGTTATAAAGTAAGAAGTGGCCATCCACCCAAAAAGCCAAGATTCTTGCAATGTAAGGTATGATGGAGTATTTTAGAATCAGAACTTCAAAGGAGCCCAACCCTCCTGCCCTTTACCTGTTCCTCTTCATCCTGGGTCCTGGTCTGAAGCAGCTGGAGGAGGCGGGAGGCTGTCAGTCCTCCAGTGGAATCAATGTATATGATGTTCTGCTGCAGGCTGTGGGCCACATTTGCAGCCACATACAGACAAATCTGAGCAGAGACCGGGGTAGAGGGTGGGGCATGGATCAACTTGAGCCCCCAGAGAAGCCCTAGAACAGAAGCTCCCCACTAAATCTTGCAGATTCCAGTAACACCCACAGGCCAACTCCAGTCCCCCTCCCCACTCCTCATCTTTTCCCTTCTAAGCTCTGTATCTACAAGCAGGCTGGCAGAAGCCCCCGCAGGGATCCAGGGCTATGCGTCCACCTCCCGCATGCATCCTGGTTACTGGCCTCACGCGTACCTGGGTTTTGCCGCTACCTGGGCCTCCTACAATTTCAGTCACTTCTCCAGTATAGAGACCAGCATCAAGCAATTTGTCCAGGCTGATGGCAGATGAGAGAGAAGAATATCAATCCAGAGGTTGGGAGGGGAGGATTAGGCAACAAGAAAAGCAAGACATTCCTTCCATGCACTGGTTCTGTCCAGAGGCAGTTCAAACATCTCTGGCCAGGAGCTTTCTTCTCCTGGAGAAGTCTTCTTCTGCGAAAGAAGGCAGGGCTAAATGTTCTTCCTCAGGTCCCTCCTCACTTCAGCTTTCTGCCCTCAGTTTAAACATCACCTCCCCAAAGTTCCTCCTTTCATGCTCCATGTGCTCCAACTCAAGCCTTTGTGAGTTTCCTTAGTAGCATTTCCCATAATTTGTCTTTTTTTGTTAAATAATTATAGACTCACAGATAATTGCAGAAGAAAAAGTGTACCCATGTAGCCTTCGGTTAGGGTTTCCTCCAATAGTACTGTCTTGCATAACTATGGCACAAGAGCACAACTAGGAAACCGACCTTGGTACAATTCACAGAGCTTATTCAGATCTCACCAGCGCTACCTGTTCTTCTTTGCATGTGCCTGGGTCAAGTTCTATGCCATTCTATCACACAAGTAGGTTTGCGTAACCATCTCCACAACTGAGTTACAGAACACTTCCATCACCACGAGCCTCCCTCATGGGACCCTTTTATAGCCATACACCTCCTACCCAACTCTAATCCCTAACCCCCTGGCAAACACTATTCTGCTCTCCATCTCTGTTATGTTATTTCAAATATGTTATATAAATAGCATCATACAGTATGTAAACTTTGTGGTGGGCTTTTTCCACTCAGTATCATTCCCTTGAGATCCATTTAAGTTGTTGCATGTATCAATAGCTCATTTCTTTTTTTTTCCTTTTTTTGGGTGCGTGGACCAGGAATTAAACCTAGGTCTCCTCCATGGCAGGTGAGCATTCTACCACTAAACCACCCATGAAAAGGAACCCACTGATTCCTTTTCATTGCCAGTTTGTTTCTTCAGTTCACCCAATGATGGACATTTTGGTGGTTTCCAGTTTGGGGCTATTACAAATAAAGCTTCTATGAACATTCCTGTACAGAGTTTTATGTGAATCTAAGTTTTCATTTCTCTGGGATAAATGCCCAAGACTAGCAATTGCTTGGCAAGAGAATATTAGTTTTATAAGAAACTACCAAACTATTTTCCAGAGTGGCTGTGCCATTTTACATTCCCATTGGCAATGTATTCGTTTCTCCACATCCTCACCCAGCATTTGGTATTTTCACTACTTTTTATGTTATATATTCTGATAGAATATTGTAATATCTCACTGCAGTTTTCATTTGCATTTCCCTAACAGATAATGTTGAACATCTTTTCACCTGCTTGTTACCTGTATGTCCTCTGGTAAAATGTTAGTTTATGTTGTCTAACCATTTTCTAATTACACTGTTCTTTTACCGTTGAGTTTTGAGAGTTTATACATTCTAGTTATACGTCAATCCTTTGTCAAACAAGTGACTTGTAAATACTTCTTCCCACTTGTAGCATGTCTTTTTCATCTTTTGCATAGCAGAAGTCTTTAATTTTGATGAAGCCTGATTTAGCAATATTTTCTTTAATGGATCATGCTGTTGGTATTAAGTTTAGAAACTTTTCGCCAATCCCCAGGTCCTGAAAGTTTTCTTCCATGTTTGGAAGAAATGCTGGATAATTTTATACTTTACATCTAAGTCTGTGACCGGTTTTGAGTCCATTTTTGGATAAAGTGTAAGGCTTAGTTCGAGGTTTATTTATTTATTCTTGCCTATGGACACACGAGAGCTCCAGCACAATTTGGTGAAAAGCCTGTATTTCCTTCATTAAAGTGCTTTTGTGCCTTTACCAAAATCAGTTGGGCCTATTTGTGTGGATCTATTTCTGTGTTATCTAGCCCGCTCCATTGATTGATGTGTCTATCCCTCCAGCAATACCACACTGGCTTGATGTAAGTCTTATTACTGGGTACGGTGATTTCTCCCACTTTATCCTTTTTAGAGATCATTTCAGCTATTCTAGGTCCTTTGCCTTTCCACATATTTGCTAGAGTAAACTTGTCTATGTCTAGAAAAAAGCATTGCTGGAACTGCATTAACCTTATAGATTAATTTGAGGAGAATTGACATCTTTACTACATTGAGTCTTCCAGTCCACAAACACAATATCTCTCTCCATTTATTTGGGTCTTCTTTGATGCTTTGTAAGATTTATACCTAAGTATTTTATTTTCTTTGGAGTGATTGTAAATAGCACCGCACTTTCAATTTCAGTTTCTACATGTTCATTGTCAGTATATAGAAATGCAATTGATTTCTTTTAAAAGCAGGCAGAAAATGTATTAAGAACACATGTGAGAGGACATGCAGGCACTCTCACAAAGACAGAGGTGAGGGAGGTGGGAAGCCCCAGCAATGTGGGACCATTGAAAGGCAACTGATTTTTACGTGGTGATCTTGTATCCTGTGACCCTGCTCAACACACTTATTAGTTTTAAGAGTTTTTAAGTATTTTCTAGTTGCTTGTTTTTGTTTGTTTTCCCCAATAGGCCAAGAGTGCCCTTGAGAGCAAGGATTGGGCCTTGCTCACTGTTGTATCTCTAGCACTAGCACAGTGCCTGAGACAGAGGAGGCAGACAATATGTTATCAGATAAATGCGGGACACAAGGGTGCTATTTAGTTCCTGCCTTGTCAACACTCTGGCTATGGAAGTCTAGGAGAAGCCTCAAGACATGGCGAATTCCCACTCCAGGTCTGTCCCTGAACCACCACGATGCAGGTCACCAACTACCCTTCCAACCTTGCCCAATCTGCGGATGGAAACTTTTCCTACACCACAGCCTACACAAGTGCCTCTGACATTCCTTTTCTAACCATGCAATCACCTCCACGGGCTCCAGCCTCAGAAATGGTTCTTGAAGTCCTCCCAAGACCTCTCCATATGTGCCAAGCATTAGGCCTGTTTGTTTCCTGGCTGTTATGATCATCGGTTGGCTTAAACAATGTCAATTTTTTGGCTTCTTCCTGGGGTCAATAGTATTCTGATGGATTAGCAATCCTTGTGTTCCTTGGCTTTTTCATCACGTGGTGACGTCCTTTCCCTCCTCTTCCAGGTTCTACTGATTTCTGACTTCTCCTCCCTACCCCATGGCTTTCTCTCACCACTTCTGAATTTCTTCTACCTAAAAAGGACTCCATGTAACCCGGATTAAGATGAACCTCACTCACTTGAACCCATTTTAACTAAAAATAACCTCTTAAGGAGATCCCATTTATAATGGGTTCAAACTCACAGGCCCATAGAGTAAGACCAAGAATATGACTAAATGTGGGGTACATAACTGAAGCCACCACTCAGCCATCTGTTTCAATTCTAGTGATCCTATGATTATAGCTACAGGTCCCTGCCAGACAAAACACCCTGGTTACCACCACAGTCCTACTGCTTCTTGGGATAATTGTGCCCACCCTATCTCTGCTGTTCAATAAGCACTTCCATCCAGCCCCTGCCACTCCTGAATCTCAATCCTCTCAGTGAGATCAGGGAACCCAGTTCTTTCACAGCTGTGGCTGTGTGGTCCCCAGACTAGCAGCAGCAGCACCTGGGAGCCCTAGCCCAGACTAAGTGAGAAACTCTGCAAAGAAATTCTCACCTGCATTTCAACAAGGCCTCTAGATGCTTCTGAAATATGCTCAAGTTTGAAAACTATTAGACTAGAGATGCTCAATCATGACTACATATTAAAGAGGAATTTTAAAAAAGATGCCTCTGTCAACTGGTTCCAAATATGCACATTGTAATCACCTGGAATCTTAAAAAAAAAAAAAACTGATGTCTGTGTCCCATTGTCACAGAATGTGACTTAGTCTAGGGTAGGTTTGGGCTTTGACATGTTTAAGACTCCTCAGATGATTCTAATGTACAGACATGTTTGGGACCCACCGATCTAGGCCAATTAAATCAGAAGTTCTAGAGGTGGGACATAGGCATCTGTACTTCTTTTTAAGCTTCCCAAATAATCCTAATGTGCAGTGTTGAACCACTGACCTTAACTCACTAGCTGGGAATCAACCACATCTTTGCCTTTAAGAATCAGTTCACAAGAGATTCCCAAATCCTCCTTCCCAGTCCTGACTTCTCACCTGTGTTTCATTTCCACCTCTCCTACCACCAGAGGACCTCCCGACCAACGCACTCCCCATCACCTGTAACTTGGAACATAAATATGGCCAGAGGCCTCAACCTGCCTCATGGAGCAGAAGTAGGCCTGGGTTTTATCACCGCCTGGAATACAAGTGATTTCTGGAAATTATCCTCCCCCTTTCCCTCTGAACTGGCTTTTAGTCATTCATTCAAATACCACCTGAATGATTACCAGCTTTCTCCAAGACATGCATGCTCTTGCCCCCTTCTGAAGACTCACATTTGCATATCAGCAGAAAAGGCTCTGAGAAGACCTACAACAAAGAAGCCTGCTTTCCTTGGGTTAATCTTAAAACATCTATTTAAAAGCTACATCTACTAACAGTCCAGGGAACATAGTGAAAAAGGCCAGAAACTTAGATCATCTTTGATTCTTCACACCTACATTCCACCTGGTAGTAAAGGCCCACCGTGCTTCTTCGTCAGCACATCTTCCACCGTCATCCACTTCGGACTGGACTCACCCACCCCACCAGCAGCACCACACCCCTCTCCAGCTCCATCTGCCCTGTACAGCTCTACCCAAGTGCCTAAAGCTCCACTTTCATGATTCCACCTCCCACCTCAAGGAGGGCAATGGAGCAGATGTGCCAAGCTCTTAGATTTAGGAGCGTGACAAATGTGACTTCAAGGGCCTGATCTGCCACTTACTAGCTGCACAACCTTGAGCACGTCACTTAACCCAAGTGCCAGTTTCCTCATCTATAAGATATTACTTTCATCGTTATGCCCTCACCAATGGTTGTGAAGAGTAAGTGAAATAACGGACCGTGAAGTGCTGAGCACAGCGCCTGGCTCAGTGAAAGGCCATCCGTTGTTCCTCAATGCCCGAGGCCCACCTCCTTTGCAAAGCTCTTTCCTCAACCATGCTGACCTCCCCTGGGTAACCCACTGCAACTGCAATCCTGCCAGTTTACCACTGGACTGCTCCCTAAATTCTTCCTCTATGTTTTATAAGCTCTCAAAGCCAAAAGTCTTGTCTTCTGCTTCCTGTTAATCACTCCCTCCTTGGTGCTGCCTCCCGATGCGCTTCCCCTGCAGTACACCATGATGAGCACAAGCAGGCTTCCCCCTCTCTCTTGTGCTCACCACGGTGTACTGCTAGCTGTTGCCTGCTTTTCTCTCACACATACTAGAACTCATTCTCCTCGAGGGCAGGAGCCTTGCCTCCTTCACATATGTATCTTCAGCACAGTTGCCTGGCACACATTCGGCTCAGCCAGTGCTTGATGAATACAGATTCAGACCCCTAAGCAGGGAGAGCAAGCACTGTACTACAAAAACCTTGCCAGCAGGACATGTTATGGGCACAATGTGGGCCAAACCAATCCAAAGATCTTTGGGGTGGTACAGTTATTCATTAAATCTGTACAAACAGGCCAGGAAAGAGGTCAGGCTCACTTGGCCACAAAATGCCTCTTATCTTCCAACTCTTTCTGAATCTAAACAACATGGGAGAGTGTAATGTCTCCCTTAGGTAAGTGCTCTCATTTCCTACTGCTGCAGAGTAGGGTGAAAGATCAAGTTCTGGATCAAACACCCCAGGATGTGAGCCCAACCACTGCCCTTGGGCTAGACCCAAGTGGGGCTAATATTTACTAACTTGTAGGGTCAACAGAAGAGGTTACATATAGCCTATCGTCAATGCCTGCCACATATTAGACACTCAGCAAATGTCAGTCCTGCCATGCTCTCTCTTGTTCTACCCTTAAGTGAAATGGCAGATAGGGCCAGAGAGAAATTAATCTGCTGAGCAACAATGAAACACTGACATCTTGGGTTATAGGGTAGTGGCTCTCAACGAAGGGGGGATTCTGTGCCCCCTACCCCCAGGGGACATTTGATAATGTCAGGAGATATTTCTGACTGTCGTTATTGGAGGGGTGCTACTGATATCTAGGGTATAAATACCAGGGATGATGCTGAACATTCAACAATGCACAATACAGCCCCCCCCAAAAAATAATTATCTGGCCCAAAATGTCAATAGCGCCCAGGCTGTGAAACCACCATTCTTGACCACTTTCCTTTCCATCTGCCCATGCTGTCCTCACTACTGCTAAGAAACAAACAAGCAAACATCCTGTTCTTCTAGACTCAAAGATCAGAAGCTGAGCTCAGAGGCAGCTTCGTTCCCAAACACACATACACACCTTCCAATGCCGGTGGAGAGGATGGCAGTGGAGGTCTTCAACTCCTCATAGAGATCAGCACCATTGAAAGGGAAAGCCGAGAACTGAGCCAGCAGCACCCGCCTCAAGGCAACCAGGGCCTGCCAAAGAGGGAGGTGTGGGGGGTCCACTCAGGATCTGGCCAGGGACCCTTCAATCCAGAGCAGCCCACAATTTCTCAGCAATGAACCGCGCATAGGAGGGGTCATCCTGGGGTCTCATGCCCATCTCTGCATAGGGATGGACTCTAAAAACACCCACATTTGGAGACAGGGACCATTAGCTCACCTTATAAGACAAAGCGCATTTCTGGGCTACCTCCTCCAGGTCTGATGAAACCAGGTCCACCACTGGAAAAAAAAAAAAGAAAAAAACAGGTGTAGTTTGTTTTATTGGCAGGAAGGAGGGTCTGGACCTTCCCACTTGGCTTTTCCTCATCTAATAGAAAGGGGTAACAATTCTCTTTCAAAGCAGGTTGTCTGAGGAGGCTTATCTGAAGTAACAGGTGGCGCTGTGTCTGGCACGTTGTAGGGGTTCTACCTTTCCTCAGACAGGGCAAGAAGGTTGATGGGGGGAATGGCCCTCCAGAAACGTGACGGAAGCGCCCTGCAGCTATGCCAGGGCAGAGATGACCAGGCCTGGTGGGTCTGCCCAGACTACGGATGGAGCGCACGGGCCCCTGGCATGAGCACACTTCCACACCCCTCCCCGGTGCACACTCACACTCGGCTCCCTGGCATGCGCATTAACGCGCACAGGTGGTCACCTGTCTTGATCCCGTGGCTCCTCAGAAGCTGGACCATCTCCGGGGTGAGGCCGGGGCACAGCCCGGCCCTCAGCACGCCCATGTCCGCTGTAGGCCTGGGACAGCACGAGTTTCAGGGCTTGGAGGGAGCGGGAAAGAGGGGCTGGGCCTGTCGGGTGGGCAAGCGCGAGGCCCCCCCAGACGCCCCTCGCCGCTGCTTTCTGGAAGGGGCTGTGGCGGGGCGGGTTCTGGAAGTAAGAGGCGGGGCGGAGGCCCGGGTAGGGGGACAGCCCGCCCTCTCGCGACCGGGCGGGGACTCCCGCGCGAGGCGCTCGCCCGCCCCGGACGCTCTGCGCGGCCGCTTCCTGCTTCCAGGTTCGCGCACCCGGCAAGGGCTTGGCCTGCAGCACCATCTGCTGGCCGCGGGGGCAGAACCGCGGCCTCCGGCACCCTGGGCGGAGAGCGGAGATCAGCCGGCCCCGCGGGCTCGGCACCCCTCTCCACCGCCACCCTAGTATCACATACTCATAGAGGTTCACGACGTCCTGCGCACAGCAGGCCACACGTCGCCCAGCATGCACAACACGTGCTCTACGGCCGGATTCTACCTCCCCAAGTCCCTCCCCTAACACATACCCACAAACCTTTCAGTGAGGTCTGTGCTAGCTTCAGTTTCAACGCTGAGGACAATCCCCTACCCTCGGGGAGCTTACATTTTAGTGAAGGCGAGAAAAAAAAAAGAAAAGGAATCTAATTAATTAATTTAGTTACATATTATATGACTGATGCTAAGAGAGTGCCCTAGCTTCTCTGAATTCTCCAAATTTCTTTTTTATGAAAAAAAAACCCTAAATATATAAAATTAAAAATATGGTTTGGTATTTTTAAGTGTCCGCTACATTGGTTTAATTGCTGGAAGAAATAAAACTTTACATCTGTGAACACCTTTGCTCTTCACCACCATCCTATGCAAAGTCAGTGTCTTTTCACTATTGGAATCTATCCTTCCCTTCCCCCAAAGTTGTTCTCTGTTTCCCCACGTAAAGTGGTTTTCTTAAGAGTAAAGATGCGTGGCTGATCTCTGCATCCCTCTGCAGCAACAGCCACTGCCACTCCATACATGAAGACACTAGGGGAGAGAGGGACACATTTAAAATTCTATTATGCTAGAATAATAGATATTCTACTCTAGCATAATAGACCATGGTTCACTTGGTCATACGTGAGCCCTGAGCCTTCCGGGCTTTTTCCATATGCCTCCACGCCTGGACATGGTGGAGCCCGCTGCCTAGGATTTCAGGGTATAGCACCTCACCATCTACAGATAAAGCCTCCCACCCGCACAGCCTCGTTCCAGCATTACCTACCTCCCAGGGCACTGCTGCCTTTCTCCACACCCATTTTCCTTTCTCTACTATCCTTCTGCACAGTATATGCTGAAGGACATGGGTGTTAAGATGAGACCTTCAGAGAAGGGCAGGTCTGCTGCAACCACATAGTAGTAGAGCTGGCAGGGTCATAAGAGGTTATGCAGTCCAGCCCCTCACTCTACTCCACTCCTCATGCTGGCCCTTGGTCTGGCCTCACAGTGAGCTGGGCAGCCGCGGCCTCCAGGTAAGGCAAGACTAACCCCTAATTGTTACACTCTCCAATGATTATGAAGTCAGCTCATTGCACCCCTGTCCCACCCAAACTAAGAGTGGTCTGCTGCACCCACAGTTTCTCTCTGCTTCCTGTCAGCTTGGTTGTCCTGCATGGTGACAACCGTGGTCTCAAATAAACCAGATGGCATCACAGGCGCTCTGCAAACTGGGAGATGGGGAAGAGGCCATGCTGAGACAGGAAAACCTCAACATTTTGAATGCTCTCGATCAAATGCAGAAGCCCTTTCCAAACCCCAAGTCTATGAACCAGACTGTCACTACCAAAGGACTCCCGCTTTCCTCCGGGGGCAGTTTGGTTAACTTCTTGGAGGAAGAGAACAACACTTCACAGTAAGACACAAGTCTGGTCCCTTCCCTTCTTCCCTTCCTTCCAAGGCTGGAACTGGGGGATGGGGGGAGTGCCTTGAAGAAGCCTTAATTTCTTGACCTGTCTCAACCAAGTCCCTGGACTCCCAGGGAAAAGGGTGTATGTGGGGTTGAGCTGTGTATGTATTCCAGGGCCTTTGATCAGCTCTTGAGGGCACCTGGACCCCTACCTCCAGGCTGGATTAGTGAAGGGTCTGTTGACTGCACTTGTGATCCTGCTTTGCCTGAATGTGTTCCTAACTCCCATGACGCCTCTCCCTCAATCCTCCCTCGGTACCAGTCATGTCCTCCAGGAGCCTGCCTTCCCTCACTGTGAAATTCATTCTTTCTCCTTGGTGATTCTGGGTTTCTGTTATCTCATTTCACAAAACTCTGAGAGCACCTGCGAGGTATTTAGCCCAGAGTTAACTCCTGAATGCAGATCTGGAAAGCCAAGTCCTGGCCTCCAAGGAGTTCCTGGTCTGGTAGGGGTGGGGGTAGAATCAGGTAGGAAAATGAATGTTACCGCATAGTCTGGTAGAGCGCCTTGAGAAAACAGAAGGGGCAGCTTAGTATAGCTTGAGGGCTGTGTGCAGTGAAGGGAGGCTTCTGGGAGGTGATAGTTGAGCTGAATCTCCAAGGAAGGGAAGGACTTAGCCAGTGAAGGGATGGTAGTGCAAGGTGATGTGGGCTGACGGAACTACTTGTGGGCATGTTTCATGGGTGTGTGACCTGTGTAGTCACACATGGCCCCACACTTAGAAGAGCCCCGTGCTTAGCTTAATGCTCTGCTGTCACTGTCTCAAAATTATTAATTTTTAAATCAGGAGTCACAAACTTTTAAATTTTGCACTGGGCTCCACAAACTATGTAGCTGGTCCTGATTATATGAGAGGCCGAGAGCATGGTTTCCCTTCCCTAAGAGAACTGTAGTAAGAAGTTCGGGCTAAAATGGAGGGTGCTTTAGGAATTTTTATGGTATAATGGGAGAGTCTTTATGTTCTGGAGCCTGAGTCACATCCAAGTCCTACCCCTCACTTAGATGTATGGCCTAAGACAAGTCAATTATGATCAGGGAGCCTCAGTTCCTCATATGCAAAATAGGGCTAACACCCATCCAGCAGGACTGTTGGATCAGAAGACTCTAGCCCAGTGCCTCACTGCCTTCCTTACCCAATTTAGTACCAGCATTCCCACCAAGCTAATTTAAAATATAGATTCACTAGGACAATCTGGAGTATAAATGATACCAAAACCCAGATGCTTTGTCTATAAAGGACCTGTATATGGGGATCATGCATTCCAAATGTCCACCAAGGCCAAGTGGAGGGGATCGAGCTGATCAGGATTTCTTCAATGGGGCTGGAACTCAGGGAGGACAAGACTGGCCCGCAGGATCAACCAAAAAAAACAGAGGTTGGCCTAGAATAAGGGATGGGGAGAGGGGAGGTTGCTGGACCTGGCCAGAGCAGCTGGGGGAGATGCAGCAGGAAATAGGAAAGGTCCCAGTAAGCACCAGGGGCAGACAGGTGCTGCATGACAAGGGGAAAGCATAGGGCCCAGAAGTTCTAGCTCTAACTCGGCCCCCAACTCATGGTGTGACCTTGGTTAAGGTGATTGACCCCAAAGGCTCGCTGGTGCTCTTCAAACTGTACTTGACCCATTAGTGGGTCATGAAATCGTTCTAGTTGGTAGAGACCAGTATTATGAAAAAGAAATAAAATAGATGAGAAAAATCCAGAGCATATTACACGTGTCTCTCTGCTGGTTTGTGAAACATTTGTTTTAGTTATAGTATGGTTATATACTCATGCATATGCATATTAAGTTGCCATGTAAAAAGTACTCCTTGCTTTGGATCAAGGTACTGAAAGGATTTGAAAGGCAAACTTTGTGGATCATATATTTTGTCAGTAAAAAAAATTTAAATAGTGGGAAAACGTAGGTTTTTATTTGTAATAGCAAAGAACTGGAAACAATGCAAATATTCATGTAATGGGAAAACCATACAACATTTAGAATGAATGAACTAGAGCTACATACATCAATTTAGATCAATCTAAAACACACAATGTTGAGTGGGAAAAAAAGGGTTTCAGAAGGACGTGTACTGACTGATACCATTTATACACAGTTTAAAAGCATGCTAAATAATAGTAGCTCTTGCCTAAGGATAACATACATATGTAAAAAACCATATGTAAAGACACGGGAAATAATAAACCCAAAACTTGAAATTTTCTGTCGTGCTTCCCTCTGGGTGTCAGGATGATGAACACGTAGGTGTGTGTACAGGGCATACAGCCATACTATACTATTAAGGCTTTATTTAAGCTGGATATGGGTAAATGGAAGTTTAATATATCATCCTTGATATTTTTATGTCTAATATTTCATAATTTTAAAAAATCATGAAAAATTTTGAGCATTCACCCCGACACCCTAACATATGTATACTTATCTGCCCTACTTTTAATTTACATGCCTGTATCTATAGTAAATATTGTTAAATGTGCATTTTTAATAAGCACCCCGGTGAGTTTGATGCACCGCTGAGTAGCAAAAAAGATTTCCCTCGCTATCCTGAAGCAGCTGGGGATACTAACAAGTTTGGCCCAAGGCCTGCCCTCAGGAAGCTTCGGGTCTGAAAGGGTTGGGACAGTCTCCTTCATCTGGCTCACCTGTCCCCCCTCCCGCTCCAGGAAGCCGACGCCAGCGGAGGATTCCCAATGCAGCTCCGACGAAACCAGCATCTCCTCCATCTCGTCCACCTTGCTGAACCCCATCAAACTAGCCGTGACCCAGCTGAACAGCAGCTTCTTTGCAGGGATACTGGAGGGGGAGCTGAATAAACTCAGCTTAACCACGCTCGCCAAGAGTGAAGATAAGGGGGACCTGGCCCTCTGTCCCCACAAATATAAATCCCAAGTGGTCCCTGGGGGCCTGGTGGACCTTGACAACCCTGAGCTGGACACAGACACCTCCTCAACGCTCTCTGAATCCTCTGTGATTGTGGATGTGCCAGATGCCCCCTTCATCTGTGAACACACCGTCAGTGATACCACAGCTGTGGTGAGTTCCCCATGCTCGTGCGTTCAGCAAAGGCTTTCTCGCTGCCCACTCTGTGCTGAGCACTGAGTTGAGCTCTGTGGGAAGCATGGAGATGCCAAGACCTGCAACCTGACCTCAAGTTCGTGGTTTTAGTAAGGGAAAGAGGGCAGATCTCTTAAGAATTCCAAGATAGAAAGGGCTCAGTGCTGTAGGAAAAGGTCAGATTAAGTATCACTAGGAATTCAGAGGGAAAGAAACATTACTTTCCAGCTGCAAGAATATGCTTCGTGGGTTTTGGTAACATTTGAGCTGAATTTCAGGAGGATTTAAACACGTAGAGACCGAGGAGGAAAGGCATCCCACGTGATCCCCACAATGCTAGCTCACAGGTGCCAAAGCATGGGAGGAAATGGGTAGCCTCACTTCATCCCAGGTCCTAATCCAATACTTCTCAGTTTCAGGTGCCTGTAGACCACCTGACCATGTTGCTAAAACTGAGATTCCTGGGCTTTGTCTCCAGAGGTTCGAATTCAGGTGTGGGTGGGGCCTGAAAATTTGCATTTCTAACAAATCCCCCAGATCCTAGAATATGGGAAGGGGAGGAGAGGGGAGTAGAAGGGAACAGTTGGTCTGGTCATTTTACAGAGGCCCTCCAATGTTAGGCACCGTCTAGATTTTTCCGTAGCAATACATAACATCTGAAAGCTATGTATTTTAGGAAGATAAAAAAAACATGAAGTTTTTTGACCAGGAGCAAGCAGTGTTTTCTCAAAACGTGATCCCTGGCATCACCATCACATGGCAACATGCTAGAAATTCAAGTTCTCTGTTATCACCTTGAGCCTTCAGATTCAGAAACTCTGGGGGTGGGGGGCAGCAATTTGCATTTTAACTAGTCCTCTAGGGTATTCTGATACACACTAGAGTTTGAGAACCACTAGCCTAGATTGAGGGAAAACTGGAAATGGGGAGACCAGAGACAACAGGCCCCAAAATCTGCAGTGTAACTAACTTTCCACGATCCTTGGCCAGGCTTGAGAATCACTGTCGTAGTGCAAACTGTGTGGGCTCTGGAGCTATGGGTTTGAATCTTAACTCTGCTACTTGATTGCTATGACCCTTAGCCAGTCACTTGCCCTCTTGGATCTGTAACCCCATGTTCAGTGAGTAGCGTACAAAGATGATCTCCAAGATCCCCCTCAACTGACCCAGCATCTAAGGTCTAGAAACATGGAATGAGGGAACACCCTTGTGGGGCGCTGACCAGGGAGAGCAGCATATCCTGGGTGGGAAGGTGGTTCCACATTCAGCATTGGAATACCTCCCAACTACCAGTGAACATGCCTCAGTTCTGGCAGGAGATGGAAGTGGGGGCACTGACACCCACTCAGGGGAGCGGCTAGGGAAGGCCAGGTCTGAGGAAGCTTCGGGGGCTCTCTTCCCCTAGATTTCCTGGACCTATGCCTTGGGCAAGCAGCAGGTCAGTTTCTACCAGGTCCTGTTGCAGGAGATGGTCAAGAAAAGTGATGATGAGCTATCCAAGCCAAAGAATCACCCATGGATCTTCAACAAAATCTTGGGCACCACCGTCAAGCTGATGGAGCTGAAGCCTAACACCAGCTACTGCCTCACCGTCCGCGCAGCCAACACAGCTGGAGTGGGGAAGTGGTGCAAGCCCTATAAAGTAAGCCCTGGGAGAAAAGGGGGCCCCCAGGGATGAGGGAGGAAAGTCTGAAATCAGAGCTGGGGCTTTGAGGGTGGGCAACATCCCAGACCGTGCCCCTGATTCATCTCCCTATGAGCTTATTCTCGCTGGAAAATGGCAGCAATTCCAGGTTTCTTTCTTGTGGGAGGTGTAAGGATTAAGCCTCACTGGGGCCCACTAAGAATGCAAACTAATGTATACATCAGCATCACTGTTATGTCCACCATCCAAAACCACTGGCTTATGGAGTCCACAACTCAGTACCAGTAATTCTGAGTGGACCGGAAGTCAAGGGCATTGAGGCAAACAGAGAGAGGACAAGAGGCTAAAGGAGAATGAAGGAAATAACCTGTGTGGGTGGGGGACAGTGGGGAGACAGGCTTGAGTTTTGATAGCCCTTTGGTGAAAACATCACACAACTGGGGAGCACAGGTTTGATGCATACCTATGTCTATTATCAGCTGGGTAACCTTGAGCAAATCAAGTCCCCTCTTTGGACCTATTTGCTGTGTCAATGAATACATTGGATGAGGCTACTTAAGATCCCACTTAGTGGACAAACAAGGGGGTTTCAGAAATAGAGAAAGTGAGCCAGGGTAGGTCATGGAAGGAATTCTGAGGGGTTTTCTTATTTTATTTCAGTTTGCAACCATGGCCACTGACTTCAACAGCTTCCCTGAGAACAATCCTATCCAGGTTACTGTGCAACGGAGGGAACCCCAGAGGAAAACCATCTCCATCGGGCTCGAGGACATGCGGAGGCTAGAGGATCTTGAATATCTATTTCCCTACTAATGGGGAAGGCTCCAGGAAACCCCCTAACTACCTCCAGCTCTGGCCCAGGGCCCTCAGGAACCAGAACCATGCCAGGGGACTACTACCACTGCCAGTCCAGGGCCTGGCAGCAGTGGCACTTTATCTCCAACCCTGGGCTGGGGCCAAGACTAGATGGGAGCCCCATTTATCTGGACACATCTTGGATAAGGTCAGGCCCAGCCACTGCCCACAGCTGCTAGGCTCCCTCTTACCCCAGATCTGGGCTGGGCCCAGGTCCCTCATTAAAGAACTGCAGACCATCCAGCACCCCTAAATTCTGCTTCATGCCGCAGACAGCCTCTGTTGGGCCAGCTGCCACCTACCTTCATAGTTTCTGCCAGGATCGAGTCCAGAAATGTGTGCGTGTGGGGAAGGGGGGATGGAAAACAAGGATGGCTGCGCAGTAGACTAGAAGGCTACCACCACCAACTGCACGGCACCGCCAACGTCACCCCATTGGTTTTGGTAGAGACCAATGGTACTCAAACACCAGGAGAAAACAGTGATGTGGGGCAGCGGGAAGGCAGCTGGTAAACTGTCAGTGCTAGAACTGAGCTCTGGAGGAGTGTGGTGAGAAGTGTACAAGTTTTGGGGACAGAACCTGGGTTTAATCCTGGCTCTTTCTCTTAATGGGTGTTAAGCTGTCCTCCCACTGTTTTTGATTTCCTGCTCTGGGGTGGTACAGGGCAAAGTTAAGCTTCCTGAGCTTGGTTTCCTTACCAAAACGTGGGAATGTTAGAGCCCTGTACTCATGGGTGCAGGGTGATTGTGAGGATCATGTGAGAGCACAGCAGACCAAGTGTGGGGCACTGAGTAGGAGCTCAGCCATTGCTGGCTCCCCTTGGTCCTCATTTCACCAACCTGCTACAGAAGTATACAAGGTAGAAGCTTGGAATCACAGCAAAATAATCTGCAAAATCACAGGACAGACAGTTGGAAGAAGGGCTGATGGGTAGAAAAGAGTGAAAAGAGCCCTAAACAGCTCATACAAGGATTGCTTAAAAATTCAGCCTGAATAGATGCCTTGATCCACCCTGGCACTGGATGCAGGCAGAAATGGAGATAGGATGCATGGAGGTCAAGATCTTGGTCAAGGGTCTGAGAACACCTAGGTGGGGGTCCCTTTCTCATGGGGCCAGAGCCCACCCCCCCACAGCACCCATACTCGCTTCTACTAGCGCTCTGACTGCACCATCCACGTTCCCATTACAAAGGGAACTCTCAGGACAGCCACGGTCTTCCTCAATGCATCCTGAAAGCCTAGCAGTGCTTGCTGCACTGCAGGGGCTCAAGAAAATGAGCTGCATGAAGGAGAGAAGGCATCCCAAGAGAAGCGTTCTTTAATCCCTGCAATGATGAAAGCATTTTACATTTGTAGGCCAATGCAGTAGCCTTTAACTGGTGTGCTAGGAACTGCATTTCTAATTTAAGGGAAATAGCTACTTGTGCCTAGTGGCCACAGTGGACAGCAGTCAGATTTGTCCTCTGATCCTACGGCAGGAGCTTTGGCTGGCTCTCCCAGCCTCAGCTGGTGGCCTCTTCTTCATAGGTACAGGGGGAATGGAGGGGAGGCAACTTCCTGGTCAGTGTGGTATTCATGTAGCCCAGCAGAGATGCGGGGGAGAGGTAGACAAACAAATTTAATGCAGCCCTTGACTAAGCCCTGGGATTCTAGGGTAATGAATTATAACCTGAACACAAAATATAAGTTATTTATTTGGCCAAAGAATCCAAGATTTGACCCTGAATAGAGCTGACATTGGAAAAAGGAGGCAGGGGCAGCAGCTGAGGTCCAGCATTCTACTTGGCCTCCCAGCCAGCCCCTGCCAACACCAGCAAGGTAGAAAGTGATGGTCAAGAGCCGAATTCAGTGACGTCCTCCCATGGCTTTGGATTTCCTGCTCTGGGGTGGTACAGGCAGGGGACCTGTGTGGGAGAACCCCCTCTGGGCTCTGTCCGTGGTCGTTCTCAGTGTCCTCACTAGTGAGGGGGGTGCACATACTGCCACTTCCCTCACCTTAGTCTCTGTCAGCGAAGGGAGCTTGCAGAAGCCAAATCCAGGGAGAGTCAGAGAAAACTGAGACTTCATCTCCTCCATCTGTGGAGAAGGAGCAGGAATCAGGATGGGGGGGTCTCCCTCCAGGAAAGGAAGGTTGCCACGTAATCCCAGGAACCCACTGCAGGGGACAGCGTCTGTGCTATCCTCTGTCTGGCCACAGCACAGGTTGTGCACTCAGTGGCTGCCTCGGCCAGGACCTCGACACAGCCCTAGCTGTCCAACGACAAACAGTGACAATCCTTTACAAGTACACAATGCTTTAGGCTCCAAAGTGTGTGCACCCTCCTATTTTTTATCCTTCCAATAGTCTGTTGAAGTTTGATAATTCCCAAGGAACAGGTTAACGAAGTTCCCCAAAACTGTACAATGAAAAACAGAATCAGAATTTGAACTCAGGTCAGAAAATTCCAAAATCCAAAGCTCTAACAAAGCACTACTGCCTCTTGCTGAAGAGACCCCTCAGACCTGCCTGCCACGGGAGCAAACCGAATACTGTCAGGGGTTCCAACAACCTCTATAATTCCTGTGGCCCTCCTATTTGCCCACTGAGGACCTGTCTTCACACACCACCTCAGAACAGTTGGTGAACACAGAGGGTTCCTCCGAATTCTAAGGCAGAAGGGGAAGATTGCAGAGATGGACTTAAGGGCAGGAGAGCCAAACAACCACCAGCTCCCTCAGACTCACATCCGGAGGCATTTGTCCTTGCCGCCACTTGCCACTCTCTGGCCATCTGAACTCCAGTCAACTGCATACACCTAAACCAAGGAGGGAAAGTGGGGTAGGGGGAAAGGTAAGGGGAGAGAGCACGAAGCAGGCCAAGGCCAAGGAGTGCCAGGCTTCAATCCTACAAGGGTAAGCCGAACCTCATCAGCGTGGCCTGGCAGGTCTATGGCCAGCTTCTGGGCTTTCACATCCCACACCTTCAGTGTGCTGTCACTGCTGCCACTGACCAGGAGCCGACTGTCAGCTGACCATGCAATCTGGTACACAGCAGCCACGTGGCCACGTAGGGAGGCCAGGTACCTGAGCCAGGGAACAATGATATTTAGATCTTTAAAGATGGTTTTGAGAGTCCCCTATGTCCTGGCTATATATCAAAACTACCCAGGGAACTTTCACAATATCTCAGTGCTTGGCTCCCATCCCAGGCCAATTGAACCACCACCAGGTGTTACTGTTTATACAAAACTCCAAGCGAGCAGTTTCTAGGAAGTCTCTTGCCAGGACTCTGCAGGACTTTGCCTACCTTAGAATCCAATGCAGACATGCTTAGCTAATCAGCCTGACACCCAACATAACAGTTACTAGCTGACAGGTGGCACAGATTCGACAGTGGGCAGGCCCACCTCGAAATTTTCATATCAACGAGACCAAATATGTGTCTATGGACACACCACTAGGGCCCCTGAACCTCCATTTCCTGTATCTTAAAAAGAAATCGAATTACCTATCTCAAATGTTGCTGGGTAAAAATACACACTGCCTCAACATATAGGTAGTAGGCACTCAGAAATTACTCCCCTTCAGCCTCAATTGGCTCTTCTAACCCAATAAACTCCAGGTGCCCTGTCTCATGACAGCAGCACCAGTATAAGATTCATCTGGTGACTTTATTAAAATGCAGATTTTGATTCAGAAGGTCTGAGGTGAGGCACCAAGAGCCTGCATTTCTGCTGAGCCCCCGGTGGTGCTGATGCTGCAGATGTGTGATGTCCACTTCACCGCTGGAAGTGAGGGTGGGATAGTGAGTGGATTACAATCCTGCAGTCATTTCTTCCCAGGCCTAAAGCCACCTTTATGATCCTTTCTCTCCTTAAATACGAAAGAAGCTATGATTTTCAGTGCCACTCAGTGCTGGCCCCAAAGAGGCCATCTCATTTAATCCTTGTAACTAAACTGACAGGTAAGGGATCATGTTGCATACTACAGAGAGGAAACCAAGGCTCAGAAAATCCAAAACTTGACCAAGGTCAGATAGTGGCAAAGCCACACTCCTCCTATTCTCTCCTTAAAGAGGAAAATGCCCCTTCTTTCTCCACTCCCTACTCCACCCCACTCACTTGCCCGTTCTGCCATCCCACAGCTTGATAGACTTGTCGAAGGAGGCGCTGGCAATGATGCGGGAGTCAGGAGAGAAAAGCACCTGGTTGATGAGGGCTTGGTGTCCTGTCATACGTGCCAGGGGCTTCTTATCCTCTGCTGGGGACCACAGGAAGAGGGTGAAGTCATCTGAGCCAGACACCAGCCTTTCTGGGCCGTGGCCCTGGGCAGGGGGTGAGGCACAAAGCACACGCGTTGGACAAGGTCTTAGGAGAGCTCGACTTCAGTAATAAACATGTACCACCAATGACAATACCAGGGACAGAGGTCAGGACAAGGAGAAAGAAGGCCACAAATTTACCCATGGCCCCAGACAAATCACTTGCCCAAAGGAAAAGGAAACTCTGTGAGTGTGGAATGACTTCCATTGTACTTCCATAGGTACATAGTTACATGAAAAAGCAAGGTAAAGAATGGTATGCTAAAATAGGGGGAAGGATTTTATATGGAGGCATGTAGGTGTGTATATATTTGCCTTACACACATGTTCACATAAAATCTCTAGAGACACCAGATACTGCTAATGCTGGCTGCTTCAAGAAGGAACAGATGATTGTGGGACAGAGATGGGAGACTTTCTACTGCAATCCTTTTTGTATTCTTTGAACCTTAGAATGCCTGGATATGTCACTTAACCAACAAAGTAACCAAAAGAGAGTCACCTTAGGGGTATGACAGATAAGCAAGTAAACAAAGGGAAATAAAATAATCTCTAGTGCCTTAAGATTTTAGGATTACAAACAAGAATGATTAAAATAACTTTCTGGAGAAGGTACACCCTGATCTGGAGCTAGTAAAGAGGGAGGCCTGAGTGCCCACAGAGTGTTTCAGGGACCAGTGGGAGAGGCGTGGAGCTGGGAATGCACAAATAGCACACTCACCCGCACAAGGTTGTATCGACTCAGCGCCCTCTCCTTCAACTCCTGCACTGTGTCCAGCCACCGGAGAGGAAAGAAGATGGGAACAAGGCTAATTAGAAAACCCAACACAAAGAGCAAACCCCTAGACTAAATTCCACTCACACCCCAATAAGCTGCAGAACCCGCTCTTTCCCCTCCCTCTCCCGCTCACTCACAGGACCCCTGGAGGTCTTGGGCGTTAACTGAGGCCTCAGAGGGCTCAAAGGCCCCTGTGCGCAGGGCGTAGTCAGTGCTGAGTGCCATGCTGTTCACCCAGTGGCCATGGCCTTGCAGCGTTCTGCACAGCACACCCTAGGGTAGGGGGAGACAAGCCAAACTCACATAAGCTCCACTCTCCACCTCGGGGACCAGCACCCCCAGATTAGTCCAAGAAGATGTGACATGTGTGGCATGGGAACAAAGAATTGGGACCCTGAGGCCCTGGTTGCAGCTTCACTCCTCATGCACTGTGACCTTAATCAAATCACCTCCGGGCTTAAGTCTCTGCACCTGTAAAATGAGGGCACCCACCCAGCTCAATGTTTCTGAAAGTATGTTTTGTGGAAGGACTTGGTTAAGTAAGTACATTAGAATAAAAGGGCTCCAACCAAATAGGCCCGGGGTATGGTTAGTTTGATAAAGCTAAACAGAATTGCTGATGGCAGGAATTTTCACAGCCTTGACTATGCTAACAGACACCAAATCTTTAGTCTGCAATGCTGACCACAGAACCTCTTGTTCCCTAAGCACATCCCCAATGGGGCTTCTAGGCCACACTGGAGACACACTGGGCTCGTGGATCTGACCCAAGGTTCCTTCCAGTGCTGACATGTTGTGACCCCCAACCTGGTTTCCAGATCCTCCTGGCTCTTACATCATGTGCCCTCCAGACTTTGATGGTGCGGTCCTGGGAGGCAGAGTAGAGAAGACCATCCCCTCCCCAGAGGAGACAAGTGACCGACTGGGTGTGACTGGTGAGGATGCGCTCGCAGCGGCCTGCTGTTGTGTCCCAGATTCGCACACTGCCATCCTTGGAGCTGCTGGCCACATAGCGGCACTCAGGGTTCCTAGTGAGGGAGAGGTGACCTCACTTCTGACCTGGAGGTAACTGCCTTCCCAGAGCACCTTCCATTCCCAACTGAAAGGCCAGGGACAATCTCAACAGCTTCCTGACCCCAAGATGTGGCTGCCCGCCAACACAACAAGCAAACTTACCACCCTCCCCCTGTCTACGTGGGACATGACTCCCAGGGGTGTGGACCTTCCTGGCAACATGGAACAGAATTCCTAGAATGAGCTGAGACTCAGCATCAAGGGATTGAGAAAAACCCTAGAATGAGCTGAGACTCAGCATCAAGGGATTGAGAAAACCTTCTTGACCAAAAGGGGGAAGAGTGAAATGAGGCAAAGTGTTAATGGCTGAGAGATTCCAAACAGAGTCGAGAGGTTATCCTGGAGGTTATTCTTATGCATTAAGTAGATATCACCTTGTTATTCAAGATGTAATGGAAAAGCTGGAGGGAACTGCCTGAAAATGTAGAGCTGTGTTCCAGTAGCCATGTTTCTTGAAGATGATTGTATAATGATATAGCTTTCACAGTGACTATTTGATTGTGAAAACCTTGTGTCTGATGTTCCTTTTATCTATCTTGTCAACAGACCCCCAAGCAGAACATATAGAATAAAAATAAATAATAGGGAGAACAAATGTTAAAATCAATTTAGTTTGAAATGCTAATGATCAATGAAAGGGAGGGGTAAGGGGTATGGTATGTACAATTTTTTTTTCTGTTTTCGTTTTATTTCTTTTTCTGAATAGATACAAATGTTCTAAGAAATGATCATGATGATGAATATGCAACTATGTGATGATACCGTGAATTACTGATTATATATGTAGAACGGAATGATCAAAAGAGGAATGTTTGCGTTTGGAGTTTTTTGGTATTTAAAAAAATAAAATAAAAAATTATTAAAAAAAAAAAAAAGATGTGGCTGCCCTGCAGAGCATTCCCAGGCCCTGTGATGGGCCAGTCTTCGCCAAAGCAGCAATGCAGGGCTGAGGGAGCTTTCCCACTGCCTGCCAAGCTGTCACTGTCATTCAGATTGTATACCCTACCCCCATTGAGTTGAGCAGGGAAGGGGGACAAGTTTTGAACCCCTGGATCCTCATTTGCCTACGCTGCACTTTCCCCCCAGCACTGTCAGTGTCACTTACGCATGGAGAGGCTCCCAGCTGAGGCCTGTGATCCACTTGCTGTGGCCAGCGAGGGTCCTGCCCTCTTGCTTCCCTGTGCTTGGGTCCCAGAGGAGAATCTGAAGAACAGAAGTTCACCAAATAACCCTCTACCATCTGTCCCTTGTCAGGGAGCCAGCCCTCCGTGAAGACCTTAGAACCTGATTCTGAACTACCTCCAGGAAGGGCGCCCCAGAGCCCCTGCCTAGCTATCATGACTACCATCTACCTGGCCATTCTTGCAGCCTGAGGCCAGCTTCTTGCCATCTGGAGACCAGGATATGGTAAGGACCCAGTGTCTGTGACCTAAGAAAGCAGAGAGGGAGGAAGGAGGGATGATCATATCTGTCTTTATCCCCAGTGCCTAGGGTACTCCATAACCATTTACAGAATAATGAATGATTGAACAAAGGGAGAGATGAAGCTTTCCAGGCATAGAGAGAACAAAAGCCATGTGCTCAGCGCTGTGCATCTCATTACACAGATAACACCACTTTCTAGTAATTCCTCATGGTATAGTTTTTTCGGAGCCATCATCTCATGTAACTCTCACAACAGTTGCAAGGTATTGAGCAAAGCAAGAATTATCATTCCCCTTTTCCAGATAAGAAAACCAAAGCTTGGAGAGGGGGCATGCCTTACACAAAGCCCACCAAGTGTGGCCCCCAGGCCAAGAGTAGAAGCATCACCTAGGAACTTGCTAGCAATACAAATTCTCAGGCTCCACCCCAGACTTACTGAAACAAAAACTCTGGGAGTGGGACCCAGCAACATATATATATATATATATATATATATTTTTTTTTTAACATGGGCAGGCACCAGGAATCGAACCCGGGTCCTCGGGCACAGCAGGCAAGCGTTCTTACCTGCTGAGCCACCGTGGCCCACCCAGCAATCTATATATTAACAAGCCTCCCAGATAATTCTGATGCACCCTAGAGTGTGAAAGGGTAGACTCAAGCTACCAGTCAGTCAGAGCCTCTCCACAATCCCACGCTGACTCGTGGGTCTTTTAGTCTTTGCTATCTTTAAACAGCCAGCTGGGCTCAAGGGTACAGTCCCCACTTAGGAACAGGAGCTGCTAAATGGATGTTAAGGACTGGCTTCTGTTCTAGGCCTCCTCAGGGACTAAAGAACTGAGTGAATCAGCTACCCACCACTGCATCAGGAGCCCCAACAGGCTAACTGCATACTGACCCTTGCATGTGAAATGTGGTGTCTCCGTGCTAAGATCCCAGAAGCGTACAGTGGTGTCTCCAGAGCCACTGGCCAGGTACCTGGGAAAGAAGAGAGGCCACCTGAGTTCTACAGAGATGGGCAAGCGTAGGGCCCATGGCTGAGACACTGCAGATGTGTATTTCTACTGCCTATGCAACTGTCTTCTGTGATGAGAATCTAGAACTAGACTTTTTCTTTCTCCTGAGAAGAAAGATGATGCCATCTGGAAGAAGAGCCCATGGGGCTATTTCTCTCCTCTTCCTTCCTAAAAGGAATGGCACAGCTATAACCAGCTTTTCTTGTTATCCTCATTGGGTTGTAAGAAGCAAATAATCCCAATTTCACAAAGGAAGAATTAACTCAGAAAGGTTAAGTAACTTACAGGTCACATAGTTAGAAAGAAGCAGAGCTGAGTCTGCAGTTCAGATTTGACACTGAGTTGAGAGAGGGGCCTTCCAAGGTAGGTGTCCTTGGTCTTTGGGAACCAAGCCCCACCGGTCCCCAGGAAGTTCCTCTTTTGCAACCTGAGTCCATGGTTTGGGTCTTATGGCAGACAGCTCAGGCCCCACTGGCTGTAAAGCTAATACCCCATTTCACCCCCCTCCTCAATTCTGCTTCCATCCTTACTTTCCTGTGGGGCTGAAGGCCACAGAAATGACTGCCTCACTGTGACCCTCTAAGGAGCTGGTGCAGCGGGTCACAGCCCGGACTCTGAAGATAGCCTGTGGTTGGTAGATGATGTCCACAACTTTCTCTGTCTCCACGGCCTGTGACTCCAGAGTCTTCCCCAGTGAGGACACAATCTCGGCATTGTGGACATAGAAAGCCAGTGGCAAGGGATCCTCCTGGAGGACAAAGGCAAAGGGCAACTCCCATCAAAGGATCTGCAGGGACCACCTCCACCAGGGATGCTCCCCACTGAGCTGTGAGGAAATGAAGCTTCCTTCTCAACAGCCCTGCCTGGGATAGATACCTCCATCATTCCCTATTGAGCAAGACCTTTTTAATCCTTGAAGAGCTATTGTAGTAGACATATAGTGCCTTAAAAGCCCTTACTTGCATCTCACAACAACCCTGGAAGGCAAACATTAACACTCCCACTTGATAGATGGAAAAATTGAGTCTCAGCAGACCACGACGGCTCAGCAGGCAGAGTTCTTGCCTGCCATGATGGAGACCCAGGTTCAATTCCCCGTGCCTGCCCATGCAAAAGAAAAATATGCCCTGTTTAAAAAAAAAAAGGAAAAAAACACGGCATGGTACTGGCACAAAGATATAGACTGCAAATGTTCAAAACCATGATCATGAGAGTGCACAACTATGTAACAAAGTTGTGAGCCACTGACTGTAACCATGTCAGGAATGTCTGTTGTTTATAATGAAAATATTTTTAAAAAAGAAAAGAAAAACAAACAAAAAAAAAGCTGAGTCTCAGAGCAACTAAATAACTAGCCCAATGTCCTACTACTAATGACTAAAGGGATTCTGATTGCTCTGTGCTCTAAAAAAAAAAAAAAACAAACTCAAGTCCAAGATTAGGGTTAATACATAGCATTATGCAGTGTTTCTCAAGTCACCACACTGTTACACATAAAAAGCCTTCAAAAAGCTACTTTAAAATGAAAACCCTCTGCTTCACCCCAGAATCTGGTTAAATATGGGGTGGGCTGGGGTCCAGGAACCGCATTTTTTAACAAGCTTCCCCCAACCCCCACACAGAAGGGAAGACTTGGATACATACTGGTTTAGAGATTAAGGGCATGGGCTTTTTAGTCTAACAGATTTGGGTTCAAATTCCAAATCTACCACCTACTGGGTAGCATCGTGCAACTAATTTAATCCCTCCGGATTAAACTGTAAAATGGAACTGTTAATGCGTCCCATTCTGAGGCGCTGTGGTGAGCAATCAGTGAGTCAAAGCAACCAAGCAGACCAAAACGCGGTGGCTCTCAGAGGGTCCATCGGCGGTCAGGGTTTAAAGCGCTCCCTGACTGATTACATCTTCCGACCCTTCCCAAAGGTAGGAGACACCAGGAACTTACGCAAGGGTGTATCACCCAAGGACGGTAGGTTAGTGGGAGGCTCTTAAACCCCAGACCTTCGGTCTCCAAACCCCCTTTGGGCCTGGTTAAAACAGCACTCCCTCAGCCCCACCCAGGGGAGATGCGAGCCTGCCCCCGCTCACCTGGGCCAGCAGCGCGTTGCAGACGAGCTGCAACTTGTCCGGGGTGATGTCCACCGGCACGTCGAAGGGGGTGCCCAGCACCTGTCCGCCCTCATCCTGGAACTGCACTAGCAGCCGCTGTACGTCGCTCACCGCCGTTTCGTCCTGCGCATACACGAGGGGCGGGGATCAGCCATACAGCCCCGAAGGGAGGGCTCCCACTGCCGACTCCCACCGGCCTCCCGGACCACGAGTCTGAGTTCTCAATCGTTAGGCCCCCCGCCCCATTTCCGTACACCCGCCGCTGCCACTACCGCTACCGCCGCCGCCATCCTGCGTCCTCACGTGGAGCAGAAAGAGTCGGAGGAACCGAGCTCCGCCCCCGTGGCCAGATGGCGCCTGCAATCAGCAATATCGCCCTCCGGCGGTTTGGAGGGGAAGTGTCACGCCGCGCCTGGCCTCCTGCGTTGGAAGTGGGTTCACCTGGGACTGGCCTTAGCCGCCTCCGGGGGAGACAACGCCACCTCCACACTCAGTCCCTGCCAGTACCTTACGGGATTCGTGCTCCATTTTACAGATGAGGAAACCGAGGCTCTGAGAGGTTCATTGATTTCCCCCAAGATCATAACTACGAAACGGCAGAAGCAGGACCCCTGCAAGGAGGGGCTTACAAAGTCAGAGACTGTTACGTTGAGGGAAGAAATGATTTTTCTTTTTAAATGAACCAAGTCAATTAATACTTGATGAGTTCAAAAGCAAAAAAAAATTATACAGTGATGAACATATTAAAGCAATAATAATGATGATGATAGCAATATGTTTAGCATTGCTCTAAGTGCTTTAGATATGTAATTCATTTAACCCTCATAACAACCCTTTTATGCTCATATTACAGATGAGGAACCAAAGCAGAGAGCGGTGAATGTGAGCTCTCTTGCCAGAGACCTGGTCCAGAAACTCACATCCAGTCGGTCCTAGGCCCTGTCACTTAAAACTCATTAATATGTCTTAAATATGTTCATGTCTCTCCATCCCCACTGTCACACTCCAGGCTGAGTCACCATTATTTCCTGCTCGAATCAATGCACAGCTTCCTAACAGGCCTTCCTGCGATAGCTGGATAATTAGGAAAATGCTCAATATAATCCTTTAGCTCAAAAATACTTAGTATAGCCTTTGGTAACTAGAAATGCTTATCGTAATCAAATCACTGAAGCAGCTCTGATTCATGTCAAGCTTAAAAGCCCTTACTAGCAAAGTTTGCTGTGACCTAATCTCAAAAGTTTACTTTCTGTTCCTGGTTACACTAATGAGATCTTCCCCAGCTCTGCCTACAGGGATAAGACAACACCATATGGACTAATATTAGCCCCTTCCTCCCTTTGAAGGATAGGATCAAAAGCCTGAATAGTCAACAAGAAAAGAAAGGCCTACTAGACAATACAATATGCTGACCAAAAAAATGACGCAGGCAACCGTTACTCAATTTTAATGAATCCTGTGCCTTTTAGGTTTTGAATTCTGCTTTCTTCTGGACCCTTGCCATTCCTTTGTCTGTTTGAACTATAAAAGCTCAAATCACCTTTCTCACTTTGAACTGGTCTTGGAAAAGTTTTTCCTCAAGTTCCTTGTGGATGCATCTTCAATAAAGTCACCTCACCAAAGCAAAGAGACTTGTTTCTCTGTTTGATGTGGGATCAGGCAGGCCTAATTATGTAGGACCCTGTTTTCTGAGGGTAACACTTGTTTCCATTCTTGCCTCCTACAATCTGTTCTCCAGGCTGCAGCCTGAATGGTTTTTTCAAACCTGAAGCCTGGTCAAAACTTTAAAACCTTTCAATATCTTCCCATTACATGCAAGAAAAATCAAATTCCTTAGAACAGTCCACTTGGCCTTGCATACACCTCCAGCCACCCACCTCCCTCTTTAAGATCCAACTGTTAGGGCCTTTCCATGCAGTTTTCTCTGCCTGAAACAGTTCCTAACTGTTCAGTTCTAGTATTAAATATTCATTCAACAAATATCTTTGAGACCTACTCTCTGCCAGGCGCTGCTATAGGAGCTCTACAAATATTAACTCATTTAATCACTTAGGGAAATCTTCTCTGAAACTAGGTCATATTTGCTGTTATATGTTTCCAAAACATCTTGGTATTCCTGACATTTAGAAATCACAGATTTGTGGAACTATTTCATCCATTCATTCAACAAATATCATTGGGCTCTTATTATATACCACTGTTCTAGGATCTTGGAATATATAAGTGAACTAAATAGACACAAATCCTTACCCTCATGAGTATTTGAGTATGTTCTGCTTCCCATTATCTTTCACAGTCCCCGCACATGGTCGGCACTTAAGAATGCTTGTGGAATGAATAGTTGAGGCAGACTTCGAATCTAGGATCACTTGGACCTAAAGTCACAGAACTGTAGTTCTCTGCCAATGGCAAGATTCTTCATCATATTCCCTCATTGCTGCAGCAAGCTCGTCTCCCAAAAGGGCCCATTAGGGCAGGGAAGTCATCCATCCATTTATTCATTTATTTATTCATTCATCAGGCATGTGTCAGGGCTGGGCCCAGTGTCCAGGGCAGAACTTATCCCTGGTCATATATCCAGGAGCACAATGTAATGTTCTTGTTTTAGCAGTCTGTTTCTCATTCTGGTAAATTTGCAGATTTATTGGGGGAGTGGGGGAGATGGTAGTGAGCGAATGAGTGGAGCAAAGCACAGCATACAGACACCATTCATTCATTCTTTCATTCATTCAAGAAATACGCACCATGCACAGACCATCTGCCAGGCTCTGTGCCAGGGGAAGCCAACCCGCATGCCATGTGTATCTTGCCCTCCAGGAGGGAGTGGGTGACACAATACAGGCCTCAATCTCAGGGAATTCCCAGTCTGACCTAGCTCGTGCCCTGGGAGAAGATTTTAGTTTGATGAGGGACATGCAGAGCTCCTCAGGGATCTGCTAGTCTGAGAGGTAGGCTGACCCTTCCAGGGACCTTATGAATTCACTAGATATAGATGAGGATGAACGTGCAGACAAACAAACAACCCACTAACAATAAAGTGAGTTAGCAGGTTCTCTCAGTCTTTCTGAAAAGAAAGTGAAGTCATTTCGACAAGTGAATGCAGGAGGGGCGGTGGAGTTGTGGACAACTGGAAGAGGGAAGGAACTTTCCACTCCCTGCTCCTCTCTACTCCTTCCAGACAAGCATTTCTGGAAGTTACCAGTTGGTCCCAGATCTGGGCAGCTGTCCTGGGTGTCCAAGTCTGTCAGCCCCTCAGCTGTCACTGTGCTCCCAAAATAGCAGCAGAGGGGAGTGGGGGAAGAGAGGAGGTTGTTTATCTGGGATGGAAGTGGAAAAGGGGCTTTAGGGTTGCCCTTAGGGGGCGGAGTCTGCTGCCCCTTCCCTTCTGGATCTTTCTCTCGCGCGTTCCGCTGTGACTGCCTGAGTCCCCAGGACTGTCCCTGAGTGGGGTGCTTGGGGAAGGAATGGTCAGCAACTCCATGTGGTTGTGACTGTCCTGTCTGCGGAGAGGGAGGGCCTTGAGTATCGATGACAGACTCCAGGGACACCTGCCCCTGTGGCCATATATGGTCTGGAGCTGCTGGCAGGGGAGATAAAGCCTCCTGGGTGAGGGCTGGGAGGGGCAGAGCTAGGTCCGCGCGGCTGGAGGTTCCCACAGGGCGCTCAGGCCAGCACCATCCCACGAAGGCAGATCCAGAGAATCGGTCCTTGTTGAGAAGTGAGCGGGGCCAGAAGTGCTACTCGGTCTGGGGAGGGAGAGGGCGGCCTGCCAGGAGAGTTAGACCTTTGGCCAGATGGGAGTGAAGCACAGAGTGTCCTTCTGGGGCAATGGATCCGGGGGTGCTGGGAGTGGGCCACTTCCAGACAGAATCCTTCTCCTCCCCCTGATGGGAAGGGACCCTGGAGCAGGCCAGGAGGTCCAGAGCTGGTGTGGAGTGAGGGTCTGGAAGATGGACCCGTCTGTCCCTCTCCGCACAGATGGCAGAGGCGGAGGCGGTGCAGCTGAAGGAGGAGGGGAACCGGCACTTCCAGCTCCAGGACTACAAGGCCGCAGTGAAGAGCTACAGCCAGGCCCTGAAGCTGGCCAAGGACAAGGCCCTGCTGGCCACGCTCTATCGGAACCGGGCGGCCTGCGGTCTGAAAACGGTCTGGGGCAGGGCAGGGCAGGGGGGCGAGGCCGAGGGCCGGTGGGGCAGGAGTGTGTGTAGAGGCAGCCCCTCCTCCCAGTAGGCCATTGTCCACCATCCCAGCCCTCTCTCCTGGAGCCCTCAGGTTGAGGGAAGTCACCACCCCCCCCACACACACTCACACTCCTTTTCTTGAAGGGACAACCCTGAGCCACCCCCCTGGAGAGTCCAATCAAGGCAGAAATTCATCCAGATCAGGATCAGCCCAATGGAACGAACACCTCTGAGCCAGGCATCACCTGGGTGCTTTGCACAGGTTATTCTGTGGCATCGTTACAGCAGCCTGGTGAGGTGGCTGTCATCATCCCATCTTGTAGCTGGGAAACTTGAGGCTCAGAGAGCTTAATTAACTTGCCTCAGATCACCCAGGTAGTGAAAAGCAGAGTCGGGATTCAAACCCAGGTTTGCCTGGCACCAAAGCTCATCCACTTTTCTGTGCCCGGAGAGAGGTGCTTTCCAGGCTTTTCCCTCACTGCAGGACACTCTCCGGCTGTCTCCGCATTGGGCCCACATTAACCAAGCCTCCTTTCCATTTCTCAGGGGAGCTACGTTCAGGCAGCTTCAGATGCATCGAGAGGTGAGTTCCCCCTTTCCCTGACCTTGCCCTCACACCCAACCCTGATTTCCCCACTGGGTCCCTGTTTTGTCCAAGTGGTCCCTGACACTCTCCACCCAGGCACTGTGGGAAGAACTTGAGTGTGTCATCCTTTACACAAAAAGAGAGCTCCGGAAAAGCCACCCTCAAGTCACAGTTCTGCAAATTGAGTTAAGAGTAAATATTTGGGGACAATTTATTTCCTAAAGGAATGCCTCTGGGAATCCTTTTGCCGTGATAATAGACACAGCCCGCTTTGTGGGGTAAAGGCGATGCTCATCCTGAGGATCCCAGAACGGGGCACATCAGGCCAATCCAGGCCACTCGGTGGGATCCAGGTCTTCCCAAGATGCTAGGGCCTTAGGCTGCTCTGCAGATGCTGGCGAGAAATAAATGGAAGTTAGCGCTGGCTATGGAGTGCTTCAAGTTCATAGAGAACAGACATAAGCCCATGATCAAAATGGGGAGACTTCCCTCTAGGCTGCATTTTAGGGATATAAAATGCAGAACGAAAGGAGTTCTCTACACAGGGCTGTGTTGGGTTTTGAGCTGGTTACCGTATTTTTAAGGAGAAACAATGATGGGCTGGAGTAAGTTCAGAAGGGAGGGAACGAGCTGGAGAAGGGACGGGAAACCTGTCATATGAGGAGCAGTTGAAGGAAGTAGCAATATCTAGCCCAGAGAAAGCAACTCTTGGGTGGGACCAGAAGCTGCCTGCAAATGCCCACAAGGTTGTCACAGGGAGGATTGGATTTCATCTTGGGGATTCCAGGACGGGACATAGGGTAAAAGGACAAAGTCACAGGGAGATACTTTAGGTAGGAATCGGGCAGGGCTAGCTGACAGTCCACGTGGGTGGGTGATCTCCAAGGGTGACACAGAGGCCAGGCAAGAGCACCATTCCTCAGGCTGGGGGAAGTGAGGACTGGTGGCCTGGAACCTGGCTCCCCAAGGTCCTGCCTGCTTCCCCTCGCTAGCCATCGACATCAACTCCTCGGACATCAAGGCTCTGTATCGGCGATGCCAGGCTCTGGAGCACCTGGGGAAGCTGGACCAGGCCTTTAAGGACGTGCAGCGCTGTGCCACCCTTGAGCCGCGGAACCAGAACTTCCAGGAGACGCTGAGGCGGCTCAGCACCAGCATCCAGGAGCAGGCAAGCCGGTCCCGCCCCGCAAACATTTTGTATCCACATCCCCACCCCTAGTAGGGAAGGGCCCAGGCCTACCTTCATATTTTAAAGTGAAAGACAAATATGGGGTAAAAGACAACCAGGATTACAACACACAGGTCTTTTAAGTTCCAGGTGGAAGTCTTTTATTTTATTTTTATATTTTTATCTTAATTTAGTATATCTGAGATATGCTCTTCCTCTCTTTCAGGGAGGAGAAGGAAGTGTGAGCTACCTTGAAATCAGGGGCATTGATAGGGCATAGAGGAGAATCAGGAGCCAGAAGGGACATGAAATCTTTTCTAGGAAAATGGAGGGGGTGTGGGGGTAAAGCTGGACCCGCACTACCCAGTCCTGGCTCAGCTGCCAACCTCCTGAGGGACCCCCGGGGCTGTCGGTTTTCTCTCCTTGAGAGCAGGAGGTCAATTGATCACTCAGCCCCTTGCTCCAAGACTCAGTATCTCCCACGTGTGGGGAACCAGCGGTGGGGCCACAGCCTACTGTCCAGAGTACAGACTCAGGACTGGGGAAATGAGAGGCATCCCCCCCCCCCGTGTCCTCAAAGGAGATGAGCCCCAGGGTGGAAACAGGTGAGAGTGCAGGCCAGCAGAACTAAGCTGGTGGCAACACAGGAGGAGGGGCAAGATCTGGGGGTGATGACCAGCTGGGTGACACCGTGGAGGCTTCAGAGGCCTGGGATTGGGTGGGCTGCGGGAGGGACTGGAAATGCAGATGTAAGGATTTAATCTGCTTGAAGAGGTGCTTGGAAGTTGCTTCAGTTTCCTTATCCTGGGGACATATTTCTGCTTTGGTCCCTGTTTAAATATCAGGCAGCTAATTGTTTACTAGACTCTAAAACTGGGGTGATGATCAAAAAAGGATAATGCCTGTAATTAGACTGTAAGCTTTTGGGGGACAAGAACTGCATTTTGTTCACCATTCTATCTTCAGCGTCTAGAACAGGGCGGGGCACATAAGGCTGTTTGCTGAATGTCTAAATGAATGAATGAATGAACGAATGAGCCAGGGCTCAGAGCCCATACCCAGATATTTATTGAACGGAACTGTATGGGAAGCAGACAGGAATGACGCGGACCCCCACCTGCCCCTCCACCCCTCCTCTCTCCTCAGCTCCGCGTGCAGTTCTCCACAGACTCGAGGGTACAAAAGATGTTTGAGATCCTACTGGACGAAAACAGCGAGGCTGAGAAGCGGGAAAAGGTGAGTGTCGGGCGGTGCCGGCCAGCAGAGGGCGCGCGCGATCCCTACCCGCCCGGTAACTGCACGCCCGCTGTGGGCCCCGCCCCTAGGCCCTGCACCCTCTCAGCCCCACCGGGGGCGGGGTGGGTGGCCAAGAGGGGGAGGCTCGTCTTGGAAGAACTGGAAGGAAAACTGGCCAGAGGAATTAGGATGAGGCGGGTGAGTCATGCAAGTGCAGGGGCAGATCCTGTCTTTAAATTTTAAATATTTTGCCCATTATGGATTTTTTTTGCTCGAATTTTGATGTTTAAAAATATTGCCTTGATTATTGTATTGATGATTGACTTTTTTGTCACCTCCTTAAATTTTGCATCCAAGGCACCCAAATTGTGTGCCTTACTCTCCTCACCCTAGTCCCGGCCCCGAGAAACAATGTCACATTAAAATAATGTTTCTTCCATTTAAAATATTGCAAAAAGGCATTTTGAAATATTAAAATGTTTACCCATAATATCTTCCTAATCAGATTTGTTTCCTTTTTTTTTTCCCACGTTCATGTCTGGTACTTCTGCAGAGGATATTAAATCATGAACATTTTGAGTGTATCATATTTAAAAACTCTTGACAGGCAATGCCTGGGGAATTTTTGTTGGTTTTATGGTCAATAAATTGCAATAAATTTGCATATAATATGCAAACATTTTATGTAACAAACACTTGGGAAGACTTAATGAGTTGTTATAGGTTAAAGTGCTTTGAAAAGTACAAAGCCCTTGATGGATAGAGAGCGATGATGGTTCTGTTTCTGCTGGCCTGGGAATCCTCTAGTCAGCCCCTCCTCAGCTTCCTAGTCTGCATCTCTTTTCCCACCTCCTGCCTCACCTCCTACCCCATGAGTTCTTCCTACAACCCTCAGTTCTTGGGTCCTGTTTGCGGATTCCCAGTCCAGATCTGGAGGCATCTAATATATATGTATCTTCAAGTTAGAAGGCTTTGGGGTAAGGAGGAATTCAGGAACCTTCTAGCGCAATTCCCTAAATTGCAGAGGAGGAATCTGGGGACCAGAGAGGAGCTGTGACTTGCCCAAGGTCACACAGCTAGAGTATATAACAGAGCAGGAACTCAAACCCAAGTCTTTCCAGTCCTGTCCAGTCTCCCATGTCCTCCACTTTCCCGTGAACCCCTATAACTTCAGATTGCCTTAAACAGTAAACAAGCAAAAAAATGTCAAAACCACGTTCCAGGAAAAATTTAAAAGGAAAGTAATGTTTGGTGTAAAAATGCCTCATTTTCCTACTTTTTTCCTAGCCCTCTTCCATAAGCATAATACACAGTAGTTTATTTTAACATAAATGCAATCAGAGTGAACATATAATTTGAATTCTGCTTATGAATTTTTTCCAGGTTGCTCTGTTGTTTTTCCATTTATGACTTTAATAGCTGCAATAATGTATTCCATCAAATTTGATTTTCTGCAGGTTGTTTTATTTCTTCTTTTAAATTATGTTCTTGGGCTATGTTTCCACAAGTAGGATTATAAAGTCAAAGGAGATGCAGATGATTTGAAGACCAGCCTCTGTACCAGGCCTATAGCCAAGGCCTCACAGCCCTGTGTCCCCCGACCCTCATGTCCCTTCCCTCCTTCAGGCCGCCAACAACCTCATCGTCCTGGGCCGTGAGGATGCAGGGGCTGAGCGGATCTTCCAGAACAATGGGGTCACCCTGCTGCTCCAGCTCTTGGACACTAAGAAGCCTGAGTTGGTGCTGGCTGCCGTGAGGACCCTTTCGGGCATGTGCAGTGGCCACCGAGCGAGGGTGCGGACCAGCGGTGAGGGGTGGGGTGCTTGGCCTGGGTGGCAGCCATCGGAGCATCTGGAGGGCGGCCTGTGGGCAGGGCTCTGGGTGGCACAAATAGACTCTGATGCAAAGTCTAAAGTATCACCCCCCCTCCACCTTGGTCATATGGGCCAGGATTCTACAGAGTACACCCCCTTTTTCCTATGACCTGGAAATGGGTTTGACTGTGATGAGTTTATTAAAACTGGCTTATGGGGCGGGCCACGGTGGCTCAGCAGGCAGAGTTCTTGCCTGCCATGCCGGAGTCCCGGGTTCAATTCCCAGTGCCTGACCATGCAAAAAAAAAAAAAAAAAATGGCTTATGAAGAAGAGCTGAACTCAAAGGCTATGACAAAGGGAGGTGACAGGCCCTAAAATGGGGAGGGGGGCATTCATCTCTCTGGAATAATCAAGGTGCCCCTCTTAGTCTGCTCCTGGGTGGGTGGGTGGGTGGGGTGCCCAAGAATGAGAGGGAGGAGCCAGCACTGTCCAATAGAAATATAAGGTGAGCACATGTGCACATTTAAACTTTCTTACACTCATAGTAAAAAAAAAAATTAAAAGAAACAGGTGAAATTTATTAAAAATAATTAAAAGGAGCAGGTGAAATTAATTTTAACATATCATGTTGAATCCAACATACCCAAATTATCATTTTAACATGTAATCAATATAAAAATTATTGCTGAGATATTTTACTTTCTTTTTCATACTGAGTCAGTGAAATCCAATGTGTATTTTACAATTACAGCACATCTCGGTTTAGACTTGCCGCACTGCTAAGTGCCCCGTGGTCCAGGTGGTGTGTGGCCACTACACTGGGCAGCGTGGCTCTAAGCTTCTAGAAAGGGTCTTGCTTGTGTCAATAGCCTTCCCGGGCCAGGAGGGGCATTGGCTGCCGGGCTGGTTCCCCACGGCGTGGCGGGTGCGGGAGGTTATCTTCGGGCCGGCAGCCTGCAGGGCAGCTGACTGTCCTTCTCGCCGGGGATCCAGGCCACAGCGGTGCTGCACGCGGTGCGGGTGGACCGCATCTGCAGCCTCATGGCTGTGGAGAGCGACGAGATGTCTCTAGCTGTCTGCAACCTGCTCCAGGCCATCATTGACTCCCTGTCCGGGGAGGACAAGCGGGAACATCGAGGGAAGGAGGAGGCCCTGGTTCTGGGTAGGAGACATTTTCTACCCAGTTTTGGTTCAAGGGGGGCGGGGGAGAGGGAGGGTCGGTCACCACCTCCGGCTGGGCATTCCCCCGTCTGCGGAGGTGGCTGGTTTTAGTTTTTACAATATATTCGTTTTCTGATTATGAAAGTAACAGAGGCTTATTGGAGAAATTTGGGATACTACAGAAGTATGCAAAGAGGAAGAAAAAAAATACCTGTAAACACCCCCTCCAGAAAACCACAATTACTACTGCCCGTGTATCCTTCCTTCCTTCCTTCCAGTCTTCCTTCTCTCTCCCCCTCCCATCTATCTATCTGTCTGACTATCTATATGTCTATAATTTAACAAAATTGAAGTTCTGCTATGTGTGTACTTCCCCCCCACACACACAAAATACTATACTTGTGTATTTATACCATTGTGTATCACTTACTATTCTTAAAAAGGGTTACTTTTGACCTTAGTAATTATCAATTTTACATTATCTCATCCCCACATGTGCACATAGACTCACACTTCTTCCTAGGCCCGAGGCATCATTTTATTATTTCAGATGCCCCTGCTCTGACTAAATGCATCTCTGAAGGCAGGTTTATTCACAGAAGCTTAATTTTTAAAAGTTAGATAATATTCCATTGTATGGATGTATCATAATTCATTAATCAGCTGTGAATTACTGGAGATTTAGATGGTTTTCAATTTTGCATGCATTATTTTAAAAACACAATAGCTATTCTTTTTTTTTTTTTTAATTTGCATATGGGCAGGAGGCACCAGGGATCGAACTCCCGACCTCCAGCACCGCAGGTCGGAACTCTGCCTGCTGAGCCACGGCAGCCACCCACACAATAGCTATTCTTTACATAAATGCAATTGGAATTGCATTTCCAATTATTTTCATGGTACTGATTCCTAGAAATGGGAGTACTAAGTCAAAGGCTATGAGCATACTTAAGGTTCTTTCTTTGTCTTTCTTGCAAATTCCTTTCCAGGAGGTACAGCAATTTGTACTCTCATCAATTGCAGATGGGAGACTCTGTCTCCAAACACTCTCACCAGATTTGAATATTATCATTCTTAAAGACATTTTCCTATTGCAAAAATGATCTTTTTGGAATAAATCACTAGTGAGGTTGGCCATTTTTATTTATCTTTGTTAGCCTTTAGGTTTCTTTGTCTTTGAATGGTTTATTAACCTTACTGCCTCTTTATCTGTTGGGGATCGAAGCTTTTCTTTTACTTTTCTGACTACCTGCCTTCCACAGGGCTCCAGCCTAGAATAAGAATGAAAGTCTCCAAGTCTAGGGAGGACTTAGACAGGGCAATGCAGGAAAAGGCATGTGCCTGTTAGATCCACCTGTGGGCAGGGAAGTTCTGGCATCGGAGGCAATGGCTCTGCATCCAGGCTCCTAGCGCATCGGTGGCTAGGAGGGATAGAATGTCTGTAAGGAGTACAAATTTCCTTTCCAGAAAACATTTTATTAAACCAGTTTATTAAAAACTCCGTAAATGTCCCTGAATTCCTGCCAGTTTTTGCCTGGGGAGCAAAGAAATATCCAAGAATCAGAGCCGTTCGAGGACTAAGAACGGAAGTCAGTGTTCAAGGAGTGACCGAAGGCCCCATTGGGGGTATTTTCTAGGGATTTCCCCCATTTTGGGGGTGGGGTGGGGGGATGATTCAAATACCCAGGAACTGCAGATTTGGTATTTCCAGAGTCCTTCTAGACGCCTCTGCCATTCCTGGGCCTATGTAGCTGAGACTCCTTACTCTTCTTTATTTACCCCCGTCCTCTGGCTCCTCAGACTCCAAGAAGGACCTGAGGCTGATCACCAGCCACCTGCTGGACATGCTGGTCAGCAAGAAGGTGTCAGGCCAGGGCAGGGACCAGGCCCTGAACCTGCTCAATAAGAACGTCCCCAGGAAGGACCTGGCCATCCATGACAACTCACGCACCATCTACGTGGTGGACAATGGTGAGCAGGCCGAGGGTTCGGGGCTCACTCAGGCCTTTTGAGGGTGCACAGGGTACCTGACACTGATCAGAAAGTGGAAGAGTGTGGCCCTGCCTGAGGGAAAACTTCAGTCAGAACCAAAAAGGCAAGAAGAGACATTCGCATATTAGCACCCATCTGCGGGCTGGTGTAGGTCAAGGCTTTGAATTCCAGGCCATAACACACTTGGGGGGAGGTACCTAACAATGGGGGCAAGTGCCAAAAACAAAACAGATCTCTTCGCCAACCTTGGGGGTAAAACTCCTAAAGTCTCATGGTTGGCAAATTATTTCATAGACCTTATAGGAAGGGAAGAGTGGCATGCCTTCTTATATACAAATATACCCTGTATAAAGCACAGTAAAAACGTTCTAGCAAATATTCACTAAATTGGTCAGCTCCCTGGTGTTAAATCTCTCCAGATTCAACTTCTTTAATTATTCAAGAATCATGCTTGTTGCTTTGTAATGTGCAGCGATAGTCTCCCACAGGTTTTTTTGATATAGAGACCATATCTCATTCTAAACAGTTCAAGTCAGCCTTTATCAGCTTGAAATTTTTTATCTTACAATATGCATTTCATTTGTTTGGTTTTCACAGAGCTCAGCAAAGTATATGTGCAAGGGCTTTGACTTTTAACAAATTATCACAGTATTCACTGCATGGGTGCTTCAGTGGTAGAATGCTCACCTGCCGTGTGGGAGACCCATGTTCGATTCCCAGCCCTACACCAAAAATTTTTTTTAAAATTACTGTAGTGCTAAAGTCCCTCCAGAAATCCCCCTCGCCCCCCACTTGTCCCCTTGGTCCTGCTCTTCTCTGCCTGTATCAAGAAGGCTGAGCAACAGCAGCAAATCTCTTCTCTTTGCACTAAGGTCTAGGTCCAGCCATGCCATTTATGGAATAGGGAGGAGTGGAGAGCGCCTTTGTTTAAGGGCATCAAAATGAGTAGTGCTTAGGTGAAAATAAGGAGCATTTTAAGATTCTGGCATGTAAATGAAAGGCTGCATGCTGAGGCATTAATGTAATGCAGGCTGGGCTGGGAGACTTGGATAGGGGGGCAATCGGGGTGTCAAGTCTCAAGGGAGCTTTTGGGTCAGAGGAGGCACAAAGGTCCACAGTGTTCTAACAGAAGAGAAATAAGATGCTCGCTAGTGTGGCTAGGAAGAGTGGGAGACAAGATTGGGAAGGTCTTGGGAGGTCATGATGGGGGCTTTTGGGAGCCTGGCCAGCCTCCTTCCTGTTACACTGCAGCCCTTTAAATTCCTTCCTAACACCCGGAGTTTCCAGCCTCCCAGCCTTTAGCTAGAATGTTCCTCTCCCCACTTACTTGTACAAGCAAGCTGGCATCCCTCCTAGCTGCCTCTAACACCTGGTTGTGAAGCCAAGCAGTCTGCTGTCTCAGAAGTAGCATAGAATTAACAGTCAACATCAAGGGCTCAGAAATCGGATGTTATTGGGAGAGTGTCCTTTGACTTCTCCAAGTCTTGGTTTCCTGCTCTGCAAAATGGGAATAATGATTCCCAACCAGGAGGCCTATTGTTAGGTTTAAATGAAGAGAAGTATATAAAGCTCTCTGTACGTTGTACGTGCTCAAAATAAACTACGATCCCTGTTTTGCTGGAGTGAATCACCCCATCTGCAGTGGAATCACTGCACTTATTATACCTTATCGTAATCGTTCTCTATGTCTTCCCTATTGCATTGGGTGTCTTTTGAGTCAGGGCTGTGTCTTTTGTTTTGGTAGGCAGTGACTAAAAAGGACTCATTGATTTATTCACTCATTCATTAAATTGTTCAACAAGTTGACGACTTCTTCTTTTTTTTTTTTTTGGAGTACATGGGCCAGTAAGCAAACTCAGGTCTCCCAAATGGCAGCCGAGAATTCTCCCACTGAGCTACCTGTGCACTCCAATACATGACTTTTTAATTGAATTAGCCTCATGTGTAAAGAGACACCATTAAGGATTCCTCAAAGAAGAGAAGGGATGGAATAATAATCATAACAACAAGTAGTAATAGGAAATATTTATCGAGTGATGATGTGTGGGGATTGGCACTGGCAATCATTTCCACACCTTATTTCATTGAATCCTCAAACTCCGTAAGGTAGATAGTAGTATTCCCATTTTACAAACAAGGACGCTGAGGCCTAGGGGAAAACAGAAAATGAGGTAATATTTGTGGAAGATTTACATCAAACTACAGAACGTTAGTCCTGGTTGAGTCCTTTGAGAGCCACTAGTCTTGACTTTGTAATGTGACGACAAAGGCCGCAAGAGGGCACAGGGGGCAGCTGCGCCTCTTGGCCCCGCCCGGTGCTCTCGGGTCTGGGTGCGCCCCGCGCGCTGCCTGGAGACAGGGCTGGAGGGAGGCTGGCGAGGACCCCAGCGAGGGAGTGGGCGTGTTGGCAAGGCCAGAGCCCGGCAGGAGCCTCGCACCCGTCTCTCCCGTAGGCCTGAGGAAGATCCTGAAGGTGGCGGGGCAGGTCCCAGACCTGCCGTCCTGCCTGCCCCTGACCGACAACACCCGCATGCTGGCCTCCGTCCTCATCAGCAAGCTCTACGACGACCTCCGCTGTGACCCAGAGCGCGAGCACTTCCGCAAGATCTGCGAGGAGTACATCACGTGAGTGCCCTGGCGGCCCGGGCGGGGCTCTGTATCAGTCCTCTGGGGCTGGGTAACAAATCACCCCGGAACTTAGTGGCTTAGAACAACAGCAGCCACTTCTCATCGCACAGTGGGACAGGAATTTGGAAGTGCCTTAGTTGGGTGGTCTTGGCTTGGGGTCTCTCAGGAAGTTGCCATCACATTGTGGGCTAGGGTGCCGCCGTCCGAAGGCTTGGGGGAGCTGGAAGATCTGATGCAAGCGGGCACAGTCACAGGGCTGGCAAGCTGGTGCTGGCAGGAGGCCTGGGTTCCTCCCCGCGTGGACCACCCCACAGGCTGCTTACGGGCCTCACCACCTGGCAGCCGAGAGAGAGGGACCTTCACACACGTCACTTCTGCAGCATCCCGTTCACCAGAAGCGAGTCACTAAGTTTGGCCAACCTTCAAGGGGGGAGAATTAGGCTCCACCTTTTGAAGGGAAGAGTGTCAAATTATTTTCTTTATTGTGGTGACATATACATACATAAAATTTGCCATTTTAACCACTTTTAAGGGTACAATTCAGTGGCACTAATTATTTTTACAATGTCTTATTGCCTTCCATTACTAAAACATTTTCATCCTCCAGAACAGAAACTCTGTACCAATTAAACAATAACTCCCATTCCACCAGCCCCCCACCCCACCCAGCCCTTTGTAACCTCTCATCTACTTTCTATCTTGTGAATTCGCTTATTCTATATATTTCATATAAGTAAAATCATGTCCTTTTGTGTCTGCCTTCTTTCACTAAGCATGCTGTCTTCAGGGTTCATCCCTATTGCAGCACGTATCAGGACTTCACTCCTTTTTGTGGCCGCATACTATTCCATTGTCTCTATATACCACCTTCTGTTTACCCTTTCGTTGGTGGACGTTTGAGTTGTTTCCACCTTTTGGCTCTTGTGAATAATGCTACTATAAACACTGGCATAATATATATTTTTTATGGATGTATAATGTAATTTATATATATATAAAGAATATGGCATAATATTTTTAGACATATTTTACAACGCCCACAGGCTCCTGTGGTTGAATAGAGTAGGCATGTGCTAGTCCAGGAGGGAGACCTGGTTCTAGAGAAGAGTAGAACTTTGTGGCTTTGCAGACCAGACAGGAGGCCAGGCTGTCATCAGGGCTCCTGGGTCTTCCTTCTGCTGCTGCATCGTCAGCGTGATTCAGGTGCTGCCTCTGGGTCTCTGTTTCTCTTTCTTTGTCCTCCTCTCCTTTTGCCTCCTTACTGCTACCTGGCCTTTTTATCCTTTATTCCAACACATCTCAAACTTTACTGTGCATAAAAATCATGGTGGGTGGGGCTTGTAAATTATTCAGATATCTGGGGCCACCCCCTCCCTTGACTGGGTGTGGCTCAGGAAGCTGCATGTTTAGAAAGCACCCCAGGTGAGTTTTAGGCAAGTGAAGATACTGCCTTTTCTCTTTTTCCCTTTCTCTATCCTATGGGTCAGCAAACCTTTTCTGTAAAGGGCAAAACTGTATTAATATTTTTTAGGCTTTGAGGGGTCACGTAGGTCTCTATCACATAATCTTTTTCTTTTTTTAAAAAAACTCTTTAAATGTAAACACCAATCGTGGTTGTTCTAGTCCATTGCTTCTGATAACCCCTGACTTTGGTTCCCTTAAAGCTCCTCCTGGCTTCCCAGGTCTTTCTCTGCCTAAGCTTTAGCTTTTACTGTTCACTCCTCTTGAGTGTCTCAAGAGGTCCCAAAAGGATTCCAGTAAATGTCACCCGGCTGGTCCTTGTTTGGGCCGAGCTTTTGATCGAGGCCACCTGGGTCCTTGCACAGGCCCTGCCCCAGACCAGTTACCTAAGGCTGCGGGGGGTGGGGTGGCCGCATTCAACAAATGACACCCAGGGCTGTTCTTCGGCCAAGGGGAAGCAGCAGGCCCAGGTGACCCCCTGCTAGGCGGCATCAGCTGGTGTCAGGAGGCAGCTTAAAGGGCAGAGCCCAAGTGATGTGAAAGGCTCTGGGTTCTCTTGGTGTCCAGGGGAATGGGGTGGGGGTGGGGGTGCAGAACTTGGAACACCAGAACTGGAGGGGCTCCCGGAGCTTCCAAAGCTGACTCTCTCCCCACCTCACAAGGTCACCTGGCAAGTCAGAGGCCCCTGTGGACCAGAGCCCGGGTCTCTGACTCTCCATATGGACTTCTGGCTAGTCCACGCTGCCTTCCTTCATTTACACAAAAATGCATTTCCACGTGCGTCTGCCCTGACTCCCCACATTAAACCTGCGTGGGCAGATCTCCAAAGGATCAAGGCGTGTAGACTCTGATGTCCACCCGCGGAGACTCCCCCACAGAGTAGCTAACAGCTCCCGATAGCGAGGCAGAACCTTCCGGGTCATCCAGCCCACACCTCCACCTGGCAGGCTACGCCATGAGTCGGCCACACTGTGGAGTGATCTGGCGCCAGGCACCATACATGCCCTTTCCTGTTGTCCTGTGCTGGGTTGCACTCCAGCGCCACTCAGGTCTGAAAGGTTTAGTCCCCCGGTTGCTGGGAAGCAGCTGGCCGACAGCTCTCAGCTGTCATCTCTCTTCAGGAACTGCCTTAGCTAAGGGAGAGTTGCCTCACCCTTCCCTCGGTAGCAGCCTCCACTGACTTGCCCCTCACCCCAGCTCAGAAAAACTCTAAACGACGACCCCGCTCCAGGGCCCTTCACGGGCTGAGGCTCTGTGGTGACTGTTCTGCAATCCAGCTGCTCCCTCTGTCCAGTCCTGCTTCCTGCCCAAGAGGTCTTCCTAATACATCCCTGCAAATCAATCTCCATCTCACAGTCTGCTTCCTGGGGGACCCAACCTATGACACATCTGTTATATCATCTGTCCTCACAACGACTCTAAGTAGCGGAATCATCCTCAGTAAGAAGCTGCAGATCAGAGAGGTTCAATGAATTGTCCAAGGTCACACAGCACATGCGTGGCAGAGCAGGACACAAATCCAAACCTTTGTCTGCCTGCAAACCCCACTCTCTTTCCACCCCCACGGGGCCAGTCCTCTTGTCCACACTTGCCCTCTGTTTCAGGGGAAAGTTTGACCCTCAGGACATGGACAAGAACGTGAATGCCATCCAGACAGTGTCCGGGATCCTGCAGGGCCCCTTCGACCTGGGCAATCAGCTGCTGGGGCTGAAAGGTGTGATGGAGATGATGGTGGCGCTGTGTGGCTCGGAGCGCGAGCAAGACCAGCTGGTGGCCGTGGAGGCCCTCATCCATGCCTCCACCAAGCTCAGCCGCGCCAGCTTCATCATCACCAATGGCGTGTCGCTGCTCAAGGACATCTACAAGACCACCAAAAATGAGAAGATAAAAATCCGCACTCTGGTGGTGAGTAGCTGGGTAGCACCCGTTTAGCAGCACCAGACCCCTGGGAACCTGGGATCGATGAGGTGACCTCTGTCCCTGAGTTGTCCCTGTCCCAGGGGACGGACACCCACCCACAGGCCCCTGCAGAACAGGGTGACCCATTCCATTATGGGGCATGTACCGAGGGGCCGTGAGAGCGGAGGTTCAGGATGGCGGACCCCACTGCTAACCCCAGACGTCAGCCTCCACACCTATGGAAGACTGAGGCTGAGGGGCTGCTGGGCGTTCGTCCAGAACATATTTTCAGAGCACACTCCAAAAAGCCAGTTTGTTTTTTTAACCAGCTTCAATGTGGCAAGGTTAAGCTATTTCAATTTTTCCATTTTCATTTTAACAAAATTCTTTTCATTCATCTTTTCTTTATCTTGTAAACATTACAGTGAAGATTTGCATCAATGATCCGTTTTTCGGTTCACGTCATTTTTTCGAGACCAATTTTAGCATCTGCCATGGTGAGTTTTCTCTTATGGAAGACGTTTTTCCCTAACAAGAGTCCAATTTTTTCCTGGGCAAAATTTCAAACATCTAAATTAGTTACCCACAAGATATGACGTCTCTGCCAGATTTTGTGCTGATAACAAGTTTTACCATTGCAGTTTTAGATAAAGTAGCATTATCTCTTTAAAAAAAATTATTTTTATTTGGAAGCTTTCAAACTTATGAGACACAGCTGCAAAAATCATACGAAACCCATGCCCACCACCCAGATGCCCAAATCCACCAGCTATTAAGATTTTGACACATTTGCCATATCATCCTCTGTCCCTCTATTTGTCGTCTGTCTGTCTCTCTGTCTTCTGGACATTCACAAGTAGGCTGCTTCCATCATAGTCCTGAGCACTTCGTGCTTCCCCGTCCGTTTCCTAAGAACAAGGATGTTCACTTTTGTAACCGCTTAAGTGTTCAGCAGCGTTACCTTACGCTGACTTTCCAGAATGGCAGGAATGAAATATCCGTGGGGTCAAAACTGCGAGGATAGAGGGCAGGGTAAAAATCTCCAGCTTCGTGGACATCGGCTCTTACCTGGAAGGATCAGGAAAGGCATCTCAGAAGCTGGGTTCTGAATGTACATAGAGGTTTCTCTAGGCAAAGGAAAAGGGGCCAAGTGTTCCCGCCCCAGGGAACTGTCGGAACAAGGCCTTGTCCCGAGCCCTGGTGTCTCCAACCCTGCGAGGCCACCATGTCACCTCCTCTGCAGGGGCTCTGTAAGCTCGGCTCCGCGGGCGGCACAGACTATGGTCTCAGGCAGTTTGCTGAAGGGTCCACGGAGAAGCTGGCCAAACAGTGTCGCAGGTAAGGGGGTTCCGTTTCCCCAGGTCCTCCTCCTTGTGGCTGGGTTCCCTGCAGGGGTCTCTCTGGGGTGTGCCCTAGTGGACTCCAGGTCGTGAAGGGCCCCTCAGCTGCTACCCACCGCCTGGAACCCCTTTACCCTCTCTACCCAAGTGCCCCTCACCTCCCCCAGGCCTCTCCCTCCCCACTTCCAGGTGGCTGTGCAATGCGTCCATAGACACGCGGACCCGGCGCTGGGCCGTCGAGGGCCTGGCCTACCTCACGCTGGACGCCGACGTGAAGGACGACTTCGTCCAGGACATCCCTGCGCTGCAGGCCATGTTTGAGCTGGCCAAGGCGAGTCTGGGCCTGACCTCTGACCTCAAGTCTGTGGTCCCCTCCAGATCCAGGCCCACTGGGTCTGGTGTGCTGCACCCCTCTTCCACTGAGCCTATGGTGGACCCCTGGGTCTCATCCTGGCTCCTCCCCTTAGTTCCCATGTAAACCTGGGTTGCTCATTTCCTCTTTCTGGTCCTTATTTTACGGGACTGTGAAATAGACTCACAACTTTTCATGCCTTCCAGGCAGTGGGGGAGATGAATGAGAGGACAGTATTTTTTTCTGGTCCCTTAGGAAGTAGGTCTGAGGCCTCGAGAGGCAGTGCCCAGCCACTTCTGGGCCCCTTCCCTACCTCCTGGCTCCTCCCAGCATGTTTTCTTCCTCTTCAGAACAACTCCCCAGCTCTTTCCACCAGTAAGGGGAGGAGATGTGGGAGGGAATTTCCACCAGAGCCAGACTGGAGACTGTGCAGCTCCCACTGCCTTCTCCCCAAGTCAGATGGGAACGCCTGTGGGACTGGGCTTTGGAAAGAGGCACAAAGCAAGGAGCTCACTCAGAAGACTCTTGGGATGCTACTGTGGGCGTAAAGGGAATTTCTGCCCTCCCTTTATGAGCAGAGCCAGGGCCCTCTCCCTCTGTGCCTCTTGTATTCTTCCAAGCAGTAACCATACCAGCCCCGCCCCGCCCATACCAGCCTGCCGTCTCGGAGGCAGAGGTTTACTCTGTGGTCTCTTCCTTCCCCCTGTGCTTCCCACCTGGTGCCTCCAGACCAATGACAAGACTGTCCTGTACTCGGTGGCCACCACCCTGGTTAACTGCACCAACAGCTACGACGTCAAGGAAGTCATCCCCGAGCTCGTGCAGCTTGCCAAGTTCTCCAAACAACACGTGCCTGAGGAGCACCCCAAGGTGGGAACTGCAGCTGGAGGGGTCAGCGCCTCCAGACCCCCGAAAGGGGCGTGCTGGGCCCTGCGGGTGTGAGGCCATTTGGGATGAGGTAAACAGAAGGTGGGAATGTTAAATTCCCCCACTGGGGGGCACTCATGTTTTTTCTGTTTTAATTTTCTCTGGTGGTGGTGGGGGGGGGATTTATAATCTGAAGAAACATGGAGCCAAGATGAGCATTTCACAATTTATATTTGTCGCGCTCATGGATTTGGGGCAATTCTATTTCATGTGTATGACATTTGCAAAAATGTTATTTTTTTTCTGGGAAATCTGGATTTGGAGATATGGATGCGAAGTAGGAATAATGTGGGGACGAGGGGCATTAGCCCAGATGTCACAGAGTCCCTGGGGCCCTTCCCTAATGTCTGTGACGCACAAGAGTATAATCTGTATGTGATTTGCATATGAACATATGCATTCTATTCCCAGGCAGTAAAATCATTTAGTATTTTTTTAATGATAAAGTAATATAACCGTGTTGCAAAACAAACAAAAAAAGTACACAATAGAGAAAAGAAAATAACCACTCATAATTACAAATCTGCACATGACCACTGTTGGCAGTTTTATATATTATCCAACAGAGTGTTTAAAATTTCCTGGGCATCTTTTTTCTCTCAGAGTTATAATCAGAAAGTAGTTATCATTTTGTGCCCAATTTTGGGAAGATACATTGTGTTTCCCTCATCACTATGTCATTTTAAGAATCACTTTTTTTTTTTTGGATAGGCAGGCACTGGGAATCGAACCCAGGTCTCCAGCATGGCAGGCGAGAACTCTGCCCTCTGCCTGCTGAGCCACTGAGGCCCATTCTCTCAGAATCACTTTTAAAAGCTGCATAGTGGGGGTGCAAGAGTAGCTCAGTGGTAGAATTCTTGCTTGCCACATGGGAGACCTGAGTTCAATTCCCAGTCCATGCACTTCCCCCAAAGCAAAGAAAAAAGCAAAACAAACAAACAGAAATTCAACAAAAGGTACTGCAATAATGGGAAACTCACATGGAGAAATAATGACATGTGACCCTGCCATACAGCATATAAAAAAAAAAAGCTTCACAGTGTTTCATCCAGGCAAGGGGTGTAGAGCTTGTCCGTAGTTGTGACATTCCCGTGTTGCTGCTAGAGATTGTTCATGGCTGTCAGCCTCTTCCCAGCTGCTCCGAGGATGATCTGTAGTGACCGTTCTACCTGGGGCTGACTGTGGGATTCCAAGAAGACACAATCCATTGTTACATCAGCTTCAGTTTCTCCCTATCTCCTACCCGCTCCCTATACCCTGCCCTCCCCAATGGAGGAGACTTTTGCAAACAAAAAAAAGTAATATAAGGATCATCTGGTGTTTTGGATTATCTTGTTTTCATTTCACTCCTCTGTGAATGCAAGTCTCTGGAATTCATGTCTGTACCCTATCAGCTACTCAGCTTCTGTGCTGGGGGTGGGGAGCACCGGGAAAGAGAAGACATTCCGATGAACACAACAGCAACCCATTGGCTGCTGCGACAAAGGACTACAAACACGGTGGCCTAAAACAACACAAATTGATTCTCTAGAGATCAGAAATCTAAAATTAGTCTTGGTGAGCTATAAAGTCAAGTGGCAGCAGGGCTGGTTCCTTCTGGAGGCTCCTTGGGGGACTCCTTGTCTTTTTCAGCTTTTAGAGGCCACCCGCATTCCTTGACTTATAACCTTGTCCTCGAAACACTCCAACCTCTTACTTCGGTTGCCACATCACTTACTACTGACTCTGATCTTCCCACCTCCCTTTTATAAAGACCCTTGTGATCACATCGGGCACATGATAATCCCCCCACACACACCCATACCTTTGTCACATCGGCCTAGTCCCTCATGCGTGGAAGGTAACGTGTTCACAGGTTCTGAGGATTAGGACGTGGACATCTTTATTCAAATAAAGGGCCTTTGTTCGGCACACCCAAAGAAATCAGAAACGCACCATTTTTAGGTTCCAATATAGATGTCACCCTTTCATCTCCCCAGGACAAGAAGGACTTTATAGATTTGCGGGTGAAGCGGCTTCTGAAGACAGGTGTCATCTCTGCGCTGGCCTGCATGGTGAAGGCGGACAGCGCCATCCTTACCGACCAGACCAAGGAGCTGCTGGCCAGGTGTGGGTCTCAGGGGCCTGGAGGGGAGGAGGCTGGGCAGGGAGATGGAAATGGCCGGGATGAGTCAGCTGGGGCCTGTGAAGAGGCTGAAGGGGATCCACTCTGAAAAGTGACATGATGGGGCAGGTCATCCCAGGGTGAGTTTGCATCAGGAGGAAAGAGGTCGCTGTCCATTCTGGTTACCTTGTTCCCAGGCTCTGTTGAGGATCTTCTCTTTCAGGGATTATATGCAATCTCTGTGTTCAGAAGCTGATGGAGGAGGCAGACTAAGTCATAGTTAGAATACAGTGTGATGGGGTTATTCAGAGGAGTTGTTGGCACACAAGCAGTGGCATTAACCCACCCAGATTGGAGAGAGGGGGCAGCCAGAAGACCTCCTGGAAAAAGTGACAACTCAATGGATCCCTGAAAAAAGAAAAGGATCCATCCAAATGCAGGGGAGGGAAGGGATCTGAGCAGAGGGAACAGCATATGCGAAGACACCGAAGGCAGAGATAAAGGGATTTCGGATTCTGTTACAATATGGCTGGAGCATGGAATGCATGGGAGGGAGTGGTGCTACATGAGACCAGAGAGGAAGGCAAAGGGCCAGATCACAGAGGTCCTGGGGTGCCACCCTGCTGAAGAGTTTCTTTTGGGGTGGTGAGCAGTAAGGAGCCAGTCATTGTCTCCTTGAATTGAGAGGAGGTGACTCTTTGCCTTACTTGGTCTCTCTTCCCTTCCAGCCTCTTAAGTCCATGGAGGCATCTTCCTAGGGTAGCTACTGCTGGGGAATATGCACACGGGAAGTTAGGCTTCCCATGTGACCCTGTTGGTAACAGGGTCTCACAGGCTCCAACCCACTGCTCTGTTGATGCCTTGGGAAGGGTTTGCTGGTGCATTAAATGTTTTCCTTTTCTGCTGGCCCTGCAGGGTGTTCCTGGCACTGTGTGACAACCCAAGGGACCGAGGCACCATTGTGGCTCAAGGTGGTGGCAAGGTAACTGGGCAGATGAGGTCCTCGCCAGCCTAGACCCTGCTTCTAGAACATGCTGTGGAGGAGCACCCTCTGTGTATGCACACACACATGCATGCTCTTTGCCTGGCCCAAGATTAACTTATCCACTGCCCCCACTCAGCCTCCTGGAATTCTGTCACTCAGTTATCTGGCCTGTCTTTGCACATAACCCCAAATTAATTCCTGTCTGATTTTATGATGTGTCATGAGGTTGACTTAGGGATACCACTTATCCTCCCTGACATTGAAAGGAAGTGCATGTGCAGAGACCACGGACTTTGAGGTAGCAGACTTGGAGTTGAGTTCTTCCTCTGCCCCCTTCTGGCTGTGTGATATTGGACAAGTTATGTAACCCCCCAAGCCGGTTTTCTCATCTGTAAACTGGGAAAAAAAATCACATACACACATACTTTGCAGGATGTCACAAGGATTAGAGAAATTACACCTAAAGTATTGGCTCATATTTAGGTGTTTAATAAATGGCTCCTGTGATGATTAGGTTTGGTCTAGGCAAAAAGTGAAAAATGAATTGGTTGATTTTTCTGAAAGCCCAGCACATTTTTGTATGGGTGGGGGCAGAGACCTTAATGTGTGCTGGGAACCGGGGGAGTGAGTGGCGATTAAATGTTTAGTTTTCTCTGATTGGTCAAGAGCTGATTATGTCTCAGAGCTCTCCTGAACCTCCGATGGGAGACAGACAACCAGCAGCTGGAGAGCAAGGATGGCGAGAGAGCCCTCTGTCTGTGACCGAGTAGTGACTGTGCCTTTCCTGCAGGCCCTTATTCCTCTGGCTTTAGAGGGCACAGACGTGGGCAAGGTGAAGGCAGCCCACGCCCTAGCAAAGATTGCCGCCGTCTCCAACCCGGACATCGCCTTCCCTGGGGAGCGGGTAGGTGTCTGCGGTGAGTGGGATGGGGGAAAGGGAGGAGTCTCCTATGCTCCTGGGGACCTTTTACCTCATCACCCTCAGCCCAAGGGGGGACGTCGTGCAGAGAGGCCAATGAGTTGAAGGTGCCTGGATTCCAGGCAGAGTGAGGGTGATACAGCTGCCTCTCGGGCTCATTGTGAGGGTTAAATCAAACGGGGTGTGGGAAAGTGCTCTGAAAAATGTAAAGTTCAGCACCTGCGAATGTAAGGGACCACCTGACCCATCGCCCTTGTACCCTCCCCACAGGTGTATGAGGTGGTGCGGCCCCTCGTGCGTCTCCTGGACACGCAAAGGGACGGGCTCCAGAACTATGAGGCTCTCCTTGGTCTCACCAACCTGTCTGGGCGGAGTGACAAACTCCGGTGAGTCAGGCAGAGCGCAGGGAGTGGGGCAGAGAGAGCTGTGTCAATGCATTTGGATGAAATTTCACATCCATCCTGTATGTGAGAATAGCTACAGCTATTCTCCTCTAAGGACAGGGTCAAAGGCAGAGGGTAGACGCTACAGTGGGAGGGATTTGAGTTAGCACTTGGAAAGACCACATGTGAATGTATAAAGCCGAGGGAGATTGTAAAGAGACTCCTTTTTAAAGCAGTAAAAGGATACCAAAGTCGATGAGTGGGGATAAAGTCTCTTCTTTGTAGGAAGCAGGGGTGTGGTAGAATGTATTTGGGTTGGAATTCTTTTGGGTTGCAAGGGGGAAAAAACTCACACCCAACTGGCTTAAGCATGAAGGGGATTTTGTTGACTCATTTAAATCCAGATTCAGGTGTGGCTTGATGCAGAGGTTACAAAGCTGCCTCAGGTCTTTGTTCTCACTCCCTCTTCTCTTCTCTCTGTGCTAACTTCTCAGATGGGCTTTCCCCCTCTCTCATGGTCATTGAACCTCATGTCCTCTTGGCTTCATGTCTAGAAAGAGAGAGAGAGAGAAAGAGAGAATTCCCCAGCAATGATATGAAAGAATCTTCTGTTTGGGGACAGGTTCAACCCCTCACTGTGGCCGGAACACTAGGATATGTCACACAGTTTATGCCCCCGAGTGCCCCTCTTGGAGCAGGGGGTGGGGCACTACCATCCAGATCGTGCTGGCTGAGGATGCAGCAGGGACACCACGAGGATGGGGAAATGGGCCTTGGGTGGCCCCCAATCACAAATGCTCACCGTAGAGGATTCCGAAGACTGTCTTCCTCCACCCCTCCCACCCCAGGCAGAAGATCTTTAAAGAGAGAGCCTTGCCAGACGTTGAGAACTACATGTTTGAGAACCACGACCAGCTGCGGCAGGCAGCCACGGAATGCATGTGCAACATGGTGCTCTACAAGGAGGTAGGTGAGGGGCTGAGGGCCAAGGCACGGACAGTCGGACCAGGGCTCAGGGCTTGGGTAAGACTGCGGGCTGCTAGGATGGTATGGAGGTAGAATTTCACCAGAGAAGCCAGGGATCCAGGAATCTAAGCGGAGACAAAGGAAAGCACATAGAGTAATAACATCCTTTGCTGGACTTTGGGCTAAACAAGGTAGAAGGTAACATTTCCATAAACTACTTCCTAGCAAAGCAGGACGTGAGACCAGGGCCTCTTAGAGATCAAGAGAGGACAGGCCACTTGCATTTACTGAAGCTCCACATCTATTAAGAAATGAAGAGATGCAAAGATATGGTTACAAAAAATTTTAGAGTATTTTAAATGCTAACATTTAATTAATTGTGTTCACAATGAAGTGTTTCCATAGAAACTGCAATGCATTATAACCATGCTTTTTACAGAATAATTACAGGATTTATAAAAGTAACATGAATTTAAACCATTCAGTAGGCATCATGGTCCAGTAATGGAACAAACTGTAGCCGCATGGTAGATGTCTTCTTTCCATCTGGTCAGTATCTCTGTGCTTATGTGGATAATCTTAGAGAAAGCATAAGGTCTAAACCTGAGGCCCTTTGTGAATGGGACGGCCATGTGGTCCTCCTGAGCCCTCGTGTCAGGCCTGGTGAGACCCAGTCTGTTTCCCTCAATACTTAACTCAAGTCTTGGATCTTTTCAATGTTCTAGGAGGAAAACCTAACCCAGAAAAGCCTGTCAGTGCAGTGGAAATAAAGCTTCCAGGGTCCCCCAGTGTGTCCAAGGAGAGGGAAGAAGGAGAGCAGGGGTGAGGAGGCAGCCTGGCCTGCTGAGGCTAGGACTAGCTGCTGCAGCAAACAGATGAAAAAACATACAGTGGCCCAAGTAGGATAGTTAATTTCTTGCTCATGTCATAGTCCAATTTGGATTGAGTGACTCGCTTCCAAGCAGTGACTCATGGATCCATGGTTCTCCTGTCATCAAGAACTGCCATGCCTTCTCCCACCAGTGGTCTCTGTTCAGGTGGTGAATGGGAAGAGAGACCGTGGGGGAGATAACCATAGTCACCAACCAGTGTGGCCTGGAAATGACACGCACCACTTCCGTTCACCTTCCATTGATGGGAACTAGTCTATAACCACATCTAGGCGTGAGAGGTGGGGAAGTGTAATACCTGGTGGGGCAGCTGCTTTCCAGGAGCAACTGTGCCCATGAAAGGGAAGCATGCTGACTGCCTCTACTGTACACCTGGACGCCCCCCTCTGATGGCCACTGCTCTAGTGTCTCAGAAGAGACACGCACCTGGGTGTCTAGTAAGATGCTCTGAGACATGTCAGAGACCTGCCCCCGAGACTCTTCTTCTGGCTTTTAGCCCCTTGGAAACCTTCAGTCTTCACCCTGGTGAGAATGTGCAGTAGTTCTTTAATACCAAGCAAACTATCTAATTGTCCCCTGCTCCTGCCCAAGTCCCTGTGCCTTCAGGGACTGAAAAGTTGTTTTAGGGAAGACCCTGAAGGCCCATCTGGTGTGGGGAGAAACATTCCACGCTTCCCCAAGGGAAGTCAAGTTCGGTTCTTTTAGGCATCAGCTCCTCTTCTGCTGTCTGTGCCTGCCTCTCTCCCTCACGTGGATAACTGAATGCAAGCAGAGGTGGTGCAGCACACCATACAGGGAATTCCTTCTTCTCTGTAAACTTTTAGCTGGAGGAGTTTGTAGCCCCTTCATCCAGCTAACCCAGGAAGGCCTTCTGGGGGAGGTAGCATGGAAAAGCTGCTCAGAGGAAAACTTGAAGAAATTCTGGATCAGAGAAAGGGGCTGCGAATGCTGCTTTCCCTCTTCAGTCTGTGCAGGTGGAAGCAATCTTCTCTGAGCCCCGTGACTCTCTCCCATAGGTACAGGAGAGGTTCCTGGCTGATGGGAACGACCGGCTGAAGCTGGTGGTACTGCTCTGCGGGGAGGATGATGAAAAGGTGCAGAATGCAGCCGCAGGGGCTCTGGCCATGCTGACAGCAGCGCATAAGAAACTCTGCCTCAAGATGACCCAAGTGGTGAGAGTGGGCCCTTGAGGAAGAGGGGAGCTGGGTGGGTTCTAGGAGTGGCCCTCTCTGCAGACCACACTGCCCTATGTGACCCTTTGCCGGGAGGCCAGACCTGCTGTAAGCTTCCCAGCCTACTGGTGTCTGTCCCTATCCCCTATGCCCTCGGCCCCTCACATTCACTATTTGGGCTTCCCAAGGGCACTAACTCAAACCCCTCCTGCCGCAGTTTCAGCCTCTGCATTTGGTGGTGCTTATTACTCATAACTTAAGGGTAAAAGCAATAATAGAATAGCAATACATATTACTACTCTGGCGCTCCCATGTGCCCCAAAGGAAGTGTGGAAGTGGTTGGGAGGCCCACAGGGACTCAGGGTTTTGGGAAGAGGACACGGATCCTCCTAAGTGGTTGCTATGACCAGAGCCTAGAGTGGAACCATGGATTCCTCAGCAGGTGTTAATGGAATGGTATCTACAGTCATAGAGGGCACAAAATGAAACTTTATTTCACCAAATGTCAACTGAAATTGACTGTCTAGTTTAAATGCAAGATCTTTTGGATAGTCAAGCTAAGGTTCTGTGTGTCTGTATGTGAGTGTGTTTCCTGGTCTGGGGACCACCCTTTGAAAACCAGTGCTCCAGAGCAGCATCTGCTGAAGTAATTGTGGTTGTGGGACTTCAGCCAGCAGGTCCATGCAGGGTACACTGTGGCTTCTTGCAATTATGATATGCCAGGCGTTGTTCTAAGTGTTTTCTTTTATGTTATCATGTGGTCCTCCTCACAGTCCTACAAGGTGGGAATTATTATTATTATTATCCCTATTTTACAGAAAAGCAACTAGCCCAAGGTCACAAAGCCAGTGAGTTGGGGAGAGATTGGAATCCTTCAGGATTGCTGGCCCTCTCCTGGCCACTTCTTTATTCCCTCTGGGATGCTCAGAAATCTTGGCTGCATTTCTGACCACACACTGGGATCCTGGGGACTCTGGGAGGCATCACAGGCCCATCAGCCCAGAAGCCTCCCTCAGCCACTGCTTTTCTAGTCCCTGGGGCCATATTGGACCCTGGTCAGCTTGGCATTCTCATATCTGCTATGATATTCCCTAGGAAGCCAGGCAACAGTTTCTCCTTCCTTGGGATCCTACCTTAATTGCGATTTCTTTCACTCCTTCCCTCCAGTTTCAAAGGACTCATTCCAAGGTGGATAGGCAATGACTCCATTATCCCATCATCACTGAAACTTTCCATCAACCCTCACACAGCTAGCTGAACTTTCATCCCCTTTCTTTGTGGTAGAAGACTCAGTGCAGAGTTTAGGAGCTCAGAAGTCAAGAATTTGCCTCCCCTGCCCCCTCTATGTCTGTCTCTTCATTTGAGAATGGTACATGTGGGAAGCTATATCTGCTAACAATGGAGGGTGAGGAGAAACGGTGTATCATTGGACCAATATCTTAAATCATCATCCCTGTCCACTTCCACTTGTTGACCTCTTTTTGCTCTTTCCATGTATCATCTCATTAAATCATCACAATGTTATATGGTAGGCAAAACAGCTGACAGGTGAAGCTCTTGAGGCTCCAAGAGGTTAAATAACTTAGCCAAAGTCATGCATTTGCAAATGGCTAAGCTGGGATTTAGATACTGGTCTCTGATTCCAAAATCCATGCTGATAACTGTTCTACTCTGCTGCTCCATGAACATCTGGTGAATGATCTGAGTCAAGCCTTCTGGTTCTATTCCTAGTTCCATTTCTGTCTCTTGGAGTGATCAGAGTGGTCTAGAAACCTACCTCCTCCTGAACAGCAGTTGGGCTGCTTTCTCATCTGTGCAGTGAGGGATGGAGGGAAGGGTACACTCCAGCCTCCTGTGTTGATTCCAGCTAAAGTCCTAGCTGGGTAGCCTGGACCTCAGGTCTCAAAGGGCACCTGGGTTGGCAGAGACAGACGTTCCCCATGTACCCATGGTGAGAACCTTCTTTTATGTGCACTCTCCATCCTATTCCATTCAGACACCTACTGCTGTATTTATCAAGCCACTTAAAAAAAATAAACGATGTGTGACCACAACTAAGTTAGTTCCCCTCCTTGGACTCAAATCCCTCCACATGTGCAACAAAAGGGCTGGGATTATTTCAAGTTCCTTCTAGTTCTCTGACTCCTGCCCTGACCCTGATAAGGAGGTAATCTTCATCCAGCTAGTCCCAAGGGACTCAAGTAGGAATGTACTAAGTACCATACCCAGATAACCAGATACCTACTTGCCCTTTGAGAGCCCGGAATCTGGGCCTGGCTGATGCCTTCTCTTTGTCTTGTCTTGTCACCAGATCTCCTCTATCTCCTCACTGTTCTTTCCAATCCTTCCTTACCCACTTCTCCCTCTCCAGACGTCCCAGTGGTTAGAGATCCTACAGCGACTCTGTCTACACGACCGGCTGTCAATCCAACACCGGGGCCTGGTCATCGCCTACAACCTGCTGGCGGCTGACGCTGAGCTGGCTAAGAAGCTGGTGGAGAGTGAGCTGCTGGAGATCCTGACAGTGGTGGGCAAACAGGAACCGGACGAAAAGAGGAAGGAAGTGGTTCAGACTGCCCGAGAATGTCTCATCAAGTGCATGGATTACGGCTTCATTAAGCCAGTGTCCTAGACTAGGGGCCCATAGGGGATTGGGGGCTGACCCTGTACTGTGCAGAGTCCTGCACTGGGTCATCATGGAGCATCAGTTCCACTAGGGGTCACGGCAGTGACAATGAAGTCTCAATATAACAGAAAGACCTGATTGTTCCCTAAGTTGTGAATCTTGCCCTTTGTCTTGCGAAAGTCTGGATGTTAAACTGGCTGTCTTGTTCCCTGCTTCCTTCCATTTGTCATGTTCCAGAAATTCCATAGAATAATTTTGAACCGTGAGTGGAAGGCAGGTCAGATGATTCTTTCTATATTCACACCAAGGGTGAAATAATCGACTGAAGTTCTTTATATTTTGAAAAATGGATTGTGTGGTAAGGTAGAAGCCAACAGATGGGTGAATATAACATTTAGTGCTGTTGTATTTACATTCTGATCTCATCCTCTCTTCATACTATTTGAATAAGGCTGCTCAGAACTGCCTGTTTCTGCAAGTTTTAGTTTCATTGCCCTGTCTCAGGCCCATGCCTATTCCACAAGTTGAGTGATGGAAATATATACTTATGTTGAATGGTGTGTTATAATCTTTATAATTTTCTTGGGAAAGTCTTCCAAGCAAAGCAGGCAAGAATATAAGTGAGAACAAATCAAAATGCTTGAAGCAAAAAATAAACAATGCATTGGCTTATGTATTTTGGGCATCTAGGGAAAGATCTGACATTGTTAGACCCTGGGGGTCAAATGTTGTCACCAATGTTCTCTCTTTTCTCTGTCTTTTTTTCTTTCCCATGTCCTCCAACCCCATAGCTTCCTTTTGATTTCCTCTGGGTTGACCTCATCCTCTGACAGGCTCTCTCCATGTGGTAAGGAACAATAGTTGCTAGCAGCTCCAGGTTTACATAGTGGTTATAATTCATAGTTATGGAGGAGAAGAGAGAGGATCACTCCCCAAAACCCAGCAAAATTATCAGTGACAGCTCTGATTTGTCTAGCTTGGGTCACATTTCCATCTATGAACAAATCATTGATTGGCCAGGCCTGGGTTATATATCCAAATCTGCTTCATCTTAAAATAACATAAACTGACCAAGGTTACTAACCAATGTAAGAGGTGTATCATCACACACATGCACACACAAACGCATGCGGAAACCAAAGAACATCAGACTTAGCCACAAAAGAATGACTCAGGTAATGTGTTTATAGATCTGAATTTCTCTGTTAGTAGTACCTTTCTAGCATGGTTAAGATATCTGTGACCTAGTACTGTCACTCCAGTATGTCCCAATCCTACTGAAGGGTCAATGGTTCACATTCGACAGATGATACAGCAGTAAAATTATGGTCTTTGATAAAATAATTAAAAATTTTATAACAATAAGTGTAGCTGTACATACACCTGAGACATCAGCTGAAAAGGGAAAGACCACTGGATGCTTTCACTGTTAGGATATGGACCAAATCCAACATTATTCCATTTTACCTCCAGAGGACAAGTACAAATACCAGGAAGACCTTAGCTTCTCAGATCTTCTCTGCATTAACTGGCCTAGATAGAGCCTGCACTTTGCTGACTCTTATTGGTCTTGTTTCATTGCAGGAAACCATACTCATAATATCCTCCTTATTCCATCAAAGAATGACATTGGGATATGGTCCTTTCAAAATATATATGACACTCATTAGCAATAAATGATGTGATTTGATCTTGACCCAAATTCTTTTCTTCTTCTCCCCCATTTAGAATTGAGTAGTTGTATTTAGCTCCTCACAAGAAAAAATCAGAGGTAGAGCCACAATCTTACCTTTTTTGATTTTCATGAGATTATATCTATCACCAGCATTTTAGACTCCTTTGATAAACCATATCTTGTTTGAGCTGGAGAGACCATATTCTTTTTTTTTTTTTTTTTTTACTTTTTAAATTGTGAGATATAACATATATATGTATACACATCAAAAAGCAATAAGTTTCAAAGTACATTTTAACAATAAGTTTCAAAGTACATTTAGTTATACAACAGATTTCAGAGTTTGGTATGGGTTACAGTTCCACAATTTCAGGTTTTTCCTTCTAGCTGCTCCAAGACACTGGAG
>PVIY010007103.1:0-83787 GCA_004026745.1 Myrmecophaga tridactyla
TCTGTTCAAACATTCTGAATTGTTTCAACTCATGTATCTCATTTGAATTATTGGTTTGTTCCTTTGACTGGGCCATATCTTCAATTTTCCTAGTATAGTTCATTATTTTTCCTGGCATCTAGGCATTTAATTGCCTTAATTAGTTTATTCTGGAGATTGTTTTCACTTTTTTAACCTAGGATTTTCTTGCTGGATGACTTTGTTGTCTATCTGTTCTTTGACATTCAGTTCAGCTTATTCAGAACCTCTAGCTTAGGTTTTGTTTAACAGAGGAGAATTTTTCAGTTCTTGTTTTCTTGTTTCTTGCCCTGCCTGTATGGTGCCTTTTTCCCTTTCTCCCCACCTTAGAAGGTCTACTTAGGTTTTATAGTCCCCAGCCAGATTTTCCCAGACCAAACTGGCCTCCTGTCATGAGGAAAGTGTCACCTGGACCAGGTTTCCCTGAGGGTGAGACCCAGCAGATTGAAAGGCTTTCCTATGAAGCCTCTGGGCTCTCCATTTTCCCTATCCTGCCCAGTATGTGGCACTTGTCTGCCTTCAGGTCCCACCAGCATAAGGTGATGTGGTACCTTTAAGTTCAGCAGACTCTCCCTGCTGGGGGCATGGTGGAGACAGAGGAGAGGTTGAAGTTTGGTTTTAATCACTTCACTGTTCCAGACCCTGGTATCTGAATTCCTTGAGGGAGGGATTCCACCTGAGCTGGGCCCCACCCCTCTCTTGGGGAAGGCACAGGCTCCAGACAAGCACTCAAACAAGCTTAGTTCTGCCTATGTCAGGGGCAGCTGGAGCCTGAGAAGTCTTGCAGCTGTATCCAAACAGCCATCCAGCTGTAGAAACACAGCTACAAAAAAAGGAAAAGAAGAATCCTTTTCAGAGCAGGATCCCTGGTCCTCGGGTTTGCCAATCAATAGCTTAAGTTGGTACATTGCTCTGTGTATCACCTGGTCCTATGTGCCCCCTCCTTACCTTCAGGGCCCAGACCTTTTCAAATAAAAAAAACCTGTTTTTATTTTTAGTAGTCAGAATTTGTTAATTAATTCCACAATTGGAGCTTGGTTGTACTCAGCCCCTGCTGCTGGCAAAGTCTATTTCCTTTTCCCTCTGGGATGCAGCCTGTGGGGAAGGGGCACCGGCTGCCATGGCTTGGGAAATTTACGGTTCTGGGGGGGCTCATAGCCGGTCCAGCTGGTCCAGACTGGGGTACGCTGTGTGTCCGGTCACTGATGTGGCCCCAGCAGTTGTTCTGTACTGTTCCTGGCTATTTATTAGCTGCTCTGGAGGAGAACTAAATCTCACACCTCGCTAAGCTGCTGTCTTGGCTCGTTCCTTGGTGAGTAGCTTTGAATCTGTTGAATTTGTTCAGGAGAGGAGAGACACATGCCGGTTCCACAGAGGTGGAAATAGAATCATATATATCCTCTCTCTGAGAAGGAGAATATTCAAGTTAGAAAAGTGCAACTTCCTTTAAGAAGGGATCCCACGGTAATTAAACAGAATTGATGAAACAAATTATGGTGAAAGTACTTTTTAATTGGCTTTCTCTGCTGATTATTGGGGACTGAATCACATCCCCCAAAAATGACATGTGCAAGTCTTAACCTGTGGGTGTGAACCCATTTGTAAATAGGACCTTTGAAGATGTTATCATTTCAGGGGGGTGGGGCTTCATCCACATGACAGGTCCTTATCAGGAGAAGCAATTCCAAGGCAGTCAGGAGGAACCGGAGGAGACAGAAAGAGAGAGACTGCCAGGTGATGGAGGATTGCCACCACCTCAGCACTAGACTACTACAGCTGCAGGAGAGAGCATGGCCTGTTGATACTTTGATGATGATTTCTATGAGCCAATAAATTTCTATTGTTTAAGTCAAGCAGTACATGATAATTGCCATAGCTTCCCTGGCAGACAAAGACTCTGATAAACAAAGCTAAAGGATAAAACACATATTTACAACTCAGGTTGTTAAACCAAGGGCTTGTTTGCTAAGTAGTCTGGTTCAGAAAAACTCTAAAGCAAAGGCACAAGTGAAGATTTTGCTCCATCACAAGTAGTAGATTTTCTCTGGTTGAGTTTTTATGATATTCTTCTTAAAACAGGAGGACTCTCTTACTGTCAAATTCTTATATCTATCTGAACTGCAAACCTTTGTTTGTCAATAACTCTGAAATATGTGTAGAAAATTATGAACCTGAATATAAGGCTAAGATCAGAAATGATGGTTTATGCAAGGATTCATTGCCATCTCTTCCGATGTATCTGAACTTAAAATTAACATTGACATTGCCCACAAAAAAGCAGCCTTTTGTTCTCCAAAAAAACAAAAAAATGTCAGAATAGCATTTGGCTTTTGAAATGTTGGCCACAATTCCCTGCCTCTTTTTTGTAAAAAGTTTTAAAGCGAGCTTGAATAAAATAAGATTTCTCTTCTGACAACTTCTAAACTTAAACATAACAAGGAACTTTGCTCATAATTTGCAATTGTAGCAAAGAAAGTTAGAGTGGGGAGGACCTTAGAAAGTAAAATAATCTTTAAGAGGCAGTAGAAATTTCTAAATGGTTTCTCTGAAACTCCAACCTGAAATTGTCATTCCTATGAATTAAAGTTTGCTGACCCTATAAAAATGAAAATATGCCTGGGAAGAGTGACATAATGTTGCTAGCATTTTGTGTGAACCAGTAGTTTCCTAACGGATTGAAGGGACCAAGCAGGAACACTTTGTACCCTTTACATGACAGATTCTTCAAATGATGGGAAGTCATTTAGCCTTCCAATTATTTTCTATATTAGCTTTTAAACTTTGTTTTTGTAATGTCAGCACCTTTTATTGGAAAATAAAGTTTGAACAATTTTATTAGGTACTTTATTATCTAATCGCTAATACATGTTAGATACCTATTAAGAGATTTATCCCAAAAGTTCAGTTCTCAAATTAGACGCAAAAGGCTCAAGCTGACACCTTTAAAGAGTTTTTGTTTTATCACAACCACCTTCAGCTGGTCTTTCCCTTGTGCCTAAGAAATGAAAGGGGGGCAGGGCAAAAATCTTGGGATTCTAAATTATTTTTCTATAAGTACTTTGCATTACTAGTTTATCCAAAGAGACAAAAAAAAAAAAAAAAAAAAGGACAAATAGATTTCATCATGGCAGATAAACCTCTGATTTCATTTGATTTCCCAACTGGATTAATTTCCCTGGAGACCCCTGGCACTGAAAAGATGATAGCGCTCTTTGTAAACAAGGAAAAACAACTCCAAACTATGAAATGCTAGCAGGGAATCTGACAAGGTATTTATATTTTCCATGATGACTACTTTGGTGATTTTTTTTTGAAATATAAATTAATTAAAAAATTTTGTTGGGGGAGGGGGAGAGTTCGTCTGCTTTGCTGGAACCTTCAGCATATATTTGACCTTGACCTTGGCTCATCCAGTCCACATATTTCCATGACAAAACAGCCACTCTCCACATGAAGCTGGCTCAGCTCCAGGGCTTCTGTCCCTTGGGAACAGGCTTACCAGTAAATAAACAGGTTTTTTTTTTTTTTTTTTAAATATTTGCTTATGTCCACCACTGGGCTAGGTGCTGCAGGGAACTCCAAGAAACCTTGTAAGTTTGAGGGTGGTCATTTCATTCTAAGAGCCTAATTTGGTAGAGAAAGATGAATTATATAGAAAATGAGGCATTTAGGTTGTTGGGCAATGTGGATATGGAGTGGGGTATATGGGAGGCACTTTAGAAAGAAGTTGAACTTGTGCTTTTTTTTTCATTTAAATTTTAATTTATATTTTGAGTAAGAAATACATTCACAAATTTCAAAATTCCAAAGGCCTTCCTTTCTTTTTTTTTTTTTTTTTTAAATTTGCATATGGGCAGGAGGCACCGGGGATCGAACTCCAGACCTCCAGCATGGCAGGTCAGAGCGACCTCCAGCATGGCAGGTCCGAGCTCTGCCTGCTGAGCCATGGCAGCCGCCCCAAAGACCTTCCTTTCTACCCTGACCTTCAACTCGAATTCCCTTCCTCAAAATCAATCAATGTTACCAGCTTTTTGTATATTTTTTTCAGAGATAGTGGATGCTACAAATATAATTGTGAATTCACATGATTTCTTTCATCTTTAGAGTTACAAATGGTAGCCGCCCTGTGCCCTGCAACGTGGAGGTGTAATGTGGCATAACTATTAAGTGCTGAGATTCTAGAGCCTGGGCTCAAATGAGGGCTCTGTCATTTCCTAACAATGTGATCTTGGGCAAGTCTTCATCTCTAAAATCAGGGACAATACCCACCTCATAAGGTTGGTGTGAGGATTATATTAATTACTAAGTGCTTAAAATAGCGCACCTACAAAGCACTGCAATGTGTTAGGTATTGTTATTTTTACTTAACGAATCTTGGAGATCGTTTCATATCAGCACAATTAGAGGAATCTTATTCTTTCTTCTATGGTTGCTTAATTTTGCATTGAAGGACATACTTTATTATACCTGACCTTGAGATTTAGGATTTAGAAAATCAGGAAAAGGGTAATGTTTAAGGGCTTTCAGAAGGTAGATCAAAAGGAAGTGGTAACTATTACCCATCTTTAATTGGCTAAAATTAAAAAGACTGGCCATGTTGAGTGTCGGTGAGGATACGGAGCAATTGGAAAGCTCTCAACTACTGCTGGTGAGAATGTAAAATGGTGCAATCACATTGGAAAACAACTTGACAGTATGACAGCCTCTTATAAAATTAAACAAATATCTACCATAGGATTCAGACATTCTACTCCTAGGTACTCATCCTGTTACCATCAGAAAACACGGCCCTAACTATTCAGTCCTGCCTGATCCCACAGCAGAGAAACAAGTCTCTTTATCTTGGTGAGAAGGTGAGTTTATTGAAGATGCATCATCAAGGAACTGGAGGAAAAACTTTCCGAGACCAGTTCAGAGTGGGAAGGGTGATTTGGGTTTTTATAACCCCAAACAGAGAAAGAAATGGCCAGGATCCAGGAGAAGGCAAAAGAGAAAAAAAATAGAGGAGGAAAAACTGTTTGGTCAACATGTCCTTTTAACTTGTAGGCCCCTCTTGTTGTTGCCTGTTTGGGCTTTTGATCTTGTCCTTCAAAAGGGAGGAAGGTGCTGTATTAGCGCATCCAATGCTGCATTCCTGAAAGCAGAGCAAGTTGGGGGTGTGCTTCTGGGAACAGAGAGTAAGTTTTTTGTTATTAGACCAACAGCAAACTATTTCAACAAGGGCTTTTTATGCTTCAAATAACTGCAAGGCTGACTGAGTGAAGTGATCATAAAAAAACATTTTTCAATCTACTGAAGACTATACTAAGCATTTTTAGTTAAAGGATTATATTGAGTTTTTTCTATTTATCCAGCTATTGATCCGAGAGAAATGAACATGTCTACATAAAGACTTATTAACAAATGTTCATAACAGCTTTATTTTCAAAAGCCAAAACCTGGAAACAACCTATGTGTCCATCAATAATGGATAACCAAGTTTTGGTAAATCTATATAATAGAATACTACTGTTTTAGTTTGCTAAATGCTGCTGGAAGGCAATATACGATAAATGGACTGGATTTTATAAAGGGAATTTATTTAGTTACAAATTTATAGTTCTTTGGAGGAAGAACAGTTGGCTTTCCTCTGGTTTTCTCTGTTATATGGGAAGGCACACGGCAAAGTTTACTGGCCTTCCCTTCTGGCTTCTGGATTCACACGGCTTTCCCTGAGGTGATTCCTTTCTGCATCTCCAAATGTCTGGGTCTGAGCTTTCTCCAAAATGCTTCCCCTTTTAAAGGACTCCAGTAAACTAATTATGGCCCACCTTGAATGGGTGGGGCCACATCTCCATATAATTAAAAGGTCACACCCAAAACTAGGTGTGTCACATCTCCATGGAAACAACCTAATCAAGAGGTCCCACCCTACAGTATCAGGTCAGGATTAAATGAACACGACTGCCCCCATGAAATTGGATTAGGATTAAAAGAACATGGCCTTTCTGGAGTATATAACAGTTTCAAACCAGCACAGTTACTTAGCATTAAAAATAGGCAAATGATACATGCTACATCGAGGAATTCAAAAATATGATGCAAAAGTGTACATAATCTCATTTATGTAAAATTATAGAAAATACAAACTAATCTGAACTGAAATGCAAACTAATTTGAATCTGAAAGCAGATCAGTGTTTGTTTAAGGAAAAGTAGGGGTGAGGAGAGAGATCATAGGGACACTGGGAAACTAGTTATAGTCGTTTGTTATCTTGATTGTGGTGACAGTGTCACAGGTATGTACATTTTTCAAAACTTATCAGATTGTGTACTCTAATTTATCATACTTAAATATACCTTAGTAAGATTGGGGAATAAAGAAGAAAATGACCATACGTATTCAGAGAAAAAGCATCAAAGTTTACCATAGCAAGCTAATAGAAAAACTAAAATTTGTTGAATGCCCCCAAATAGTCAATTTGAATATGCATGCCAATGTGGCGTAATATACCCAAATAATCTAAAAACACTTGTATTGTAGCTGTTATTTTGTGCTTTTCCTTCCCTGCTCCCATATCCAAACTAAGTATGTCTTTATTATTCAGTTGGGGAATTTTTTCTTTTAATTGTTTTGTTGAGCATCTTAATATTTACTCATTGAATAACTTTTTTTAAAGTAGAAGATGAGAAAAAGCTAGATTGGTGTGTGTGTTTGTGTGTGTTGTATATGGGTTATGTATGTTGTGGCTCTTTAGGAGGGAGGTGTGTAGAAAGGTGATTGGTAAGTGGCAGTGCTGTCTCAGTACAAAGCATTGTTTTCTTATAGCAGTGGTTCACAAATGTTTCGGCCTCAGTTCCATCTTTGCTTTTAAAAATTATTGCCTGAGTGAGATTAGCCAGAAACAAAAGGACAAACACTGTATAGTCTCACTGATATGAACTGACATTAGTGAATACACTTAGAGAATTTCACTGGTAACAGAGACCATCGGCTGATAGAAACAGGGTAAGATATTGGATAATTGGAGCTGAAGGGATACAGATTGTGCAACAGGACTGATTGTAAAAATTCAGAAATGGACAGCACACTACTACTTAACTGTAATACAATAATGTTAGACCACTGAATGAAGCTGAATGTGAGAATGATAGAGGGAGGAGGGCTGGGGGCACAAATGAAATCAGAAAGAAAGATAGATGGTAAAGACTGAGATAGTATAATCTAGGAATGCCTAGACTGTATAATGATAGTGACTAAAGGTATACATTTAAAAAATCTTTTTGCATGAGGAAGAACTTAGGAATATCATTACTGCAGGGTGTTGAGAATTGATAGTAATTAATATTTTAAATTTTTAACTTATGTGTGAGACTAAAGCAAAAAATGTTTATTTGGTACAAAATTTATATTTTGACTAGTGCATTTCTTAATATAACTTATGTAGACAGCTTAATTGAACACCATAAGTGTATAGAACCTTGAGTAGGGCATGAGATTTTGTTAGTTTGTCCAGAGTGATGCCCCGATGAATCCCAGAGTGATTTGAACAGTGAATAAAAAAATATTTGCAAAGTCCCCTTTGGGGAATGGTGAGAACAGGGGAAAATTCAACTTCCCCAAGTTGAATTCTTGATATTCTCACAAGCAGTGCAGACAACCAAATCTATAGGCTGAGCCCCCAATCTTGGGGTTTGTTTATATGAAACTTAACCCCACAAAGGATAGTCTAAGCCTACTTAAAATTAGGCCTAAGAGGCACCCCCAAGAGAACCTCTTCTGTTGCTCAGATGTGGCCTCTCTCTCCAGCCAACACAGCAAGCAAACTTACTGCTCTCCCCCTCTCCATGTGGGACATGACTCCCAGGGGTGTGGACCTTCCTGGCAATGTGGGACAAAAATCCTAGAATGAGCTGAGACTCAGCATCAAGGGAAAACCTTCTAGAACAAAAGGGGGAAGAGTGAAACGAGACAAAATAAAGTGTCAATGAGAGATTCCAAACAGAGTCGAGAGGTTATCCTGGAGGTTATTCTTATGCATTAAACAGATATCACCTTGTTAGCCAAGATGTAACGGAGAGGCTGGAGGGAACTGCCTGAAATTGTAGAGCTGTATTCAAGTAGCCATGCTTCTTGAAGATGATTGTATAATGATATAGCTTTCACAATGTGACTGTGTGATTATGAAAACCTGTGTCTAATGCTCCTTTTATCTACCTTATCAACAGACAAGTAAAACATATAGAATAAAAGTAAGTAATAGGGGGAACAAATGTTAAGATAAATTTAGATTGAAATGCTAGTGATCAATGAAAGGGAGGGGTAAGGGGCATGGTATGTATGAATTTTTTTCTGTTGTCTTTTTATTTCTTTTTCTGAATTGATGCAGATGTTCTAAGAAATGATCATGATGATGAATATGAAACTATGTGATGATATTGTGAATTACTGATTATATATGTAGAACGGAATGATCATAAGTTAAGAATGTTTATATTTGTTTGTTGTTATATTTTTTAAAAAATTAAAAATTAATTTAAAATATATATATATATACAGAAAATGAAATGAGAAGGAAATCAAAATTGTTATACTACCAAAAATCAACTACATGTGAAAGAAGGCAGCATTGAAAGAAATGAGGGCAAAAAGGTATGACTTACAAAAAACAATTGGTAAAATGACTCTAGTAAGTCCTTCCTTAATAATTACCTTGACTGTAAATGAATAAACTCTTTCATCAAAAAAAAAAAAAAAAAAAAAAAAACCAGGGTGGGCCACAGTGGCTCAGCAGGCAGGAATGCTCACCTGCCATGCCAGAGGACCCGGGTTCGATTCCCAGTGCCTGCCCATGTAAAAAAAAGGAGAAAAGAGGATATGATACACTTCTTTCTTGCTAGCCTCTAGCCTTTGGGGGTTGGGTACTGAACTCATACTTTATAATGAGAGATCCATCCTCAGATTTCTATATTGTAAATTAATGGGTTCCCATGTGGGTGTAGGATTACTAACCACCTCTCATTTACACCCTTATATACTTTATACTGGTATGTTCCTTCAAACATTATTCAAAGGACAAATTTAACTCATTTTAGTTTCACAGCATCTTATGGCATAAATTCATTGGTTATGATCTCCCACTTTGCAGAAGAGGGCACTGAGGAAGAAGGAAGTAATTAACCTCGTCTAGGACACCACAGCTTGCTGGTAATAGAACTGGGACTGATCATTAGCTCATTGTTTGCTTTGTTGTACTATGTTGCCTTTTCTCTATTTGACTCCTTTCTAAATAAAAATTGTTTTAATAAAAAAAATTATTGCATGAAAGTCCCTTGAGGGGTGGGGGAATAATATGGAACTATTAAACTTTACTACTGTGTCAAGCCTTAGGGACACCCAAATCAATAGGCCATGCCCTCGATCAGGAGGCTTACTCTTGTGAAGCTTGTGTAGGTAGCATAGAAGCTTAGACTACCTATAGGTATGCCTAAGAGTTACTTCTGGAGGACCTCTGTTGCTGCTCAGATGTGGCCTCACTCTCTCTAAGCCCAACTCTGAAGGTAAAATCACTGCCCTCCCCGCTACATGGGACATGACATCTAGCGGTGAAAGTTTCCCTGGTGGTGTGGGAGATGACTCCCCGAGATGAGTCCAGCCCTGGCACCATGGGATCAACAATTCCATCTTGATCAAAAGGGGGGAAAAGAAGTGTAACTAATAAAGTATTAGTGACTGAGAGAGTTCAAATAGGGTCAAGAGGCTACTCTGGAGGTTGCTCCTACACAAACTTCGGTTAGACATTGCTACCTATCATAACTTGCCAAACCCTAACCAAAACCATTCCTGCCAATCCTAAAGAACACGTAGGGCAATTTGTAAGATTCCACAAGGGTTCCAGGCACTAGAGTAACTTGCCAGAAACCTACAACATCCAAATGGGTCCCTGGTCCAGATAAGTCCTGAAACCTAGCCCAGCCTCTCCAGGACATCAGACAGTTGCATCTCCCTACCCCATATCATTGATGGCCCCTTCCAACATGAAAAAGTTAGAATGGGCATAGCCCAAATACCCCTAAAGAGTGGGATAGAAAGATCAAATATGATGGTGAAATTATACAAAGAAGGTAGGGTTGAACAAGTGAATATGATTGCTGAATCATTAAATTGATACTTCTTTTTGTCTCCAGTATCTTAGAGCAGCTAGAAGTAAAAGCCTAAAATTGTGGAATTGTAACCCATACCAAACTCTGAAATCTGTTCTACAACTAATTGTGCTATGCTTTGAAATTTATTGCTGTTTTGTAAATATGCTATTTTTCACAAAAAATTTTAAAAAGTTGATTGTGATAAAAAAATATTTATTCTTTCTAGGCACTTATATTCTAGAGCAGCTAGAAGGAAAAATATGAGAGGATGGTATGGTAGCCCATAACCTCTGGAATCTGTCCTGTAACTACTTGTTGAAGAATGCTTTGAAAACTATTGCTTTTTCTTTCTTTGCTTTCTATGTATGTTATATTATCAATAAAAAAAAATTTATTGCATCTTTTAGAACACTTTTGTTTAAATGGGTTATGAGTATCAATGTTTACTGTATTAGAAATTAAAACAGAATTCAAAAATATTTGTGAATTCATTTTTAACAATAAATTCATTGCATGTTAACATTAGTAGCATGTTTTTATTTTTCCAATACAAAACAAACTTAGAAGAAAGACATTGTTTTGTTTTGTTTTTACATTTTGCCATTCTCTGTAATGTCTGGCTTAAAAGAAGAAAACTGGATTCTCAGACCTGCTTCTTCATTCAATCTGTAGCAAAATCACATCTCATGTAGCCTCTTGGAAACTCTACTGTACAGACATGAGAGAATGAGAGAGAAAAGGGCAAATAACATCATAGTATTGTTATGAAAATTGTTTTGATGTCAAGGGCCTCAGTGAAATCTTGTGTGTGTGTGTGTGTGTGTGTGTGCGTGCGTGTGCATGTGCATGTGTGTGCGCGTGTGTGCGCCCAAAATCTCTTCTTTGAGAACATTGAGTCCATGTGTTGGAGAACCACACTTAAGTCACAACATACAGCTGAACATCTTTTTGAAGAAAAGTATGTTGAAAGGAGGTCAACAACTTTCTCAATTTTACAAAATATTTTACCAGATAAAACAGCTAGAAATGTTAGACTGGAAAAAAAATTGACTATGTTGGCAAACAACATAAGGAACATTGTATATCTAATTAACATTTGTCTTCAGAACCTTATAGAATAAATCTAAAACTGTATCTTAAAAATTTTTAATTTTTAATGTGGCCATACTTTGCTAAAAATTGTCCCACTGCCAATAAAACACCTCAAGTTGCTGTAGCAATAAATAAACAGTCTCCTGACCACATTTTTCCTAAATGGCAACAGAGTTTCCAGTGTCTTCAGGACAACAACAGTTAGTCATTAGTGGCACATTTTGAACAGAACATGGTCTTCCTGGCACGTGTAAACCAGTGGATTCATTTAATGTAATTATGTAGCAGAAACCCAACATTGTGTGTAAATGATGCTGTTCCTTGCCACAGGATTTGGACATTAGTAGTGATTGGGCTTCCAGAATAGGTCTAACTTCATTTAATATACAAATTTTATAAAGGGTATTTAAGGAGCAAAAAAGTCAGTAGGCTTTGATTATGTATTGGTTCTTGTGGTTAAGTGCATGCTTTCCTCGTGGGGGAAAAAAATAAAGTACCCTCATTAAAAACCAGAACAAAATCCCGATGGCAAAATCCCTCCTTTCCCACACCCCAGGAGTTCTTTTGGATTGCTTCTCTTTCCATTCAAATGTGTTTAATTTCATCCCATCAATGTAATGCAGAAGACATGTGATAAATAAGGGTAGAATGTTATTCCTGAGGGTTTTCCTGGAACTAGTGGTACAGGACTTTGGAACTAATGAACGTGAGGGAAGGAGGTGTGTTTTCTAAATTTAGAACAGCATAACTTAATATCATGTGTGGATAAAATAAATAAATATATGCAAAAGAAACCTACACAAATACAATTTTTTCCTTCATCAGCAAGTATTTATTGACCCCCACAATGTGCTGGGCCAGCGGTGATCAGTGTGTGCCATACTGGGCAATGTGCAAGATCTACTGAGGCGTGAAGTGGCCCCTACTCTTGGGAGTTTCACACTCTAGTTGCAGAGATCAGTACATGAGGTAATATCAGATAATTACAGAGGGGTGGCAGACAGTAAGAGGTCCAAGCATGCCAAATGCCAAGATATCACTCCTTCTGTCTGCAATTGTCCCAGATAGGCTTGTGGGCGTGCTGTAATCTGAGTACTTGGGACTGGAAGACATGGGCCCCAGAATGCATATGGACTGGGTGATGTGATCAGCGCTGTCATTATTATTCATGGCTTCCTGGTCTGAAGAGATTTAAGGCCGTGTTAGATGCTGAAAATGCCTGGTGTAAACTTTATTCTCCTCTCTCCTGCCCATCCACCCTACACTCCTAACTTTTAAAGAAGGGGAGTTTCCACTGTGAAATGTTTTAATGAGTTTAGTGTAAATGATTCAGAAGCATAAAGATTCAATTTCCCTTCAAATAAATGGAGATTCCAGACCAAGGGGGAAACATCTGGCCTGATGCAGCTTGCTGTTTCCTCAGGAGCATTTTGGGCACAGGGGATGGAGGTGGGTGGGGAGGTGTTTGACCAGGGTGCTGGTATGGCCATCACTTTGCCACAGGTGGAGCCTATTGCTACCAAGACCACTTTTTGCTATTCTGGAAATTGGTGGTTGTTCCCATTTTGTTTGAATAAATTACTTTCTCAGGAGAGAAACTGGACATTTTAATTAGATGCTTCCCTAGAAAAATCTAATGGAATAAATTCTTTCATGGGTATGTAGGCACATCTGATTGTTCTCCAAAAATCCCTACCAGTTTAGCTATCTGATTCTGGCCTTGCCTAGTAAAGCACAAGTTAGGATAAGATTCCCATCTTTATTCAGGAGAAAACACATTAAAAGAGGACAAGGGGGAGGCAGGGCAAGATGGTGATATAGAGAGGTGTGGAATGTAGTTATCCTCTAGAGCAGCTAGTGAATAGCCGGGAACTGTCTGGAACAACTGTGTGGGGGACACCTGTGACAAGACACACATTGTACACCAGCCTAGAAAGGGTGGAAGGGCTGAGATCGCGTCACAGAACTGTGAACAAAGCCCCCAGAATCTGAAGGCCAGTGCTCCTCCCCTACTGGCACAGCAGGCTCAGTTGGAAACACTTCCCCATGGGAAAAAGAAGAGGTCTCTGCTGGGAGCAAGGAAAGGCAGCCTAGCCAAGCTCCAATTGCAGTTTTAATCACCAAATTTGGTCTGCTGAATACAAGCTCCAAGCACAGATAAACCGAGAACAAACAGGGAAGATATCCTGAGATTTCTCTGGGCAGATAGAAGGTAGGGTAATGAAAAGGTGGGGGGGGGGGGAGGGGGCTTTGGAGTAGGCCCAGCTCAGAATACTGGGAAAGGTCTGTGCTCTAAGGCATGTAGAGCCAGGTGCCAACTCCAGCTGTTGACAGGTGAACCTTGAGGGCTGGGGGTTGACTCTGAAAAGGGATTTTTAAAAACTATTCTAAGTAGCTTATTAGAGAAATCCTCAGGCATTTTCAATTGTTGGCCCTGATCCAGGTACGGGCAAAGTCAAGCTAGGTCTGAGAGTCAAATTAACAAGTCTAGTGAAGGAAATAAACTTCTCTAAAGGGCTTACCTTCCCTAGGAAAAGGAGGTGGAGGTGAGGGTGGGGGTGGGGAGCAGGGCCCACCTCAAGGGGTGAACCTCAATCAGAGAATTCAAATTCCAGGGGCTAAGCCAAATGCCCACCTTTTATCTTAGCCTCTGTCTCAACCATGCCCCTGGCAGCTACATGGTCAGCTTTGAATTAAAGGCACCACACCATTTTATTCTGGTGCAGAGCTACAGGCTGACAAGCACCACCTACTGAGAAGGATAGGAAAAGAACAGAGTCTGGAGGCTTCATAGGAATCTCTAAGAACCTGCTGGGCTGGGTCTCATCCTCAGGAAAACTTAATGCTGGTTACACCCTCCTCCTGAGCCCTGGGCCTGTCTTGTCTGAGAAAATCTAACTGGGGTCAATGATATCTGAGGAGATCATCCTAAAAAGAAATAAGGCCCTATTTAGGCAGGGTAAGAACCAGAAAAACAAGAGCTGAAAAATTCTGAACAGCTAATTAGAAGGTATGCTCGAGGTCTAGAATAAATTGAAATGAATACCAAAAAATCATATAAAGAACAAAGCCAACCAACAAGAAAACCCTAGGTAAAAAAGTGAAAATGATCCCAAGAATAAACTAAGCAAGGAAATCAGATGCCAAGACACCAGGAGAAAATTATGAGTCATACTAGGATAAACAAAGATATGGTCCAGTCAAATGAACAAACCAACACTTCAAATGAGGTACAGGAGCTGAAACAACTAATTGATGTTCAATCAAACATACTAAATCAAATAAAAATCAAATCAACAAGTTGAGGGAAGGTATGGCAAAAAGAGATGAAGGATATAAAGAAGACATTGGGCAACCATTAAGAAGAACTTGAAAGTTTGTAAAAACAAATGGCAGAACTTATGGGAGTGAAAGGCACTAAAGAAAAGTTGAAAACACAATGGAGACTTACAGCAGCAGATTTGAAGAAGCAGGAGAAAGGATTAGTGAATTAGAGGACAGGATATATGAAATTCTGCACACAAAAGAACAGATAGGGAGAAGAATGGAAAAATATAAGCAGGGTCTCAGGGAATTAAATGACAACATGAAGCACATGAAAATATATGTTATGGGTGTCCCAGTAGAAGAAGAGAAGGGAAAGGGGGCAGAAAGAATAATGGAGGGAATAATCACTGAAAACCTTCCATTTCTTATGAAAGACATAAAATTGAAGATCCAAGAGGTGCAGCACACTCCAAACAGAATAGATCCTCATCTACCTACTCCAATACACTTACTAATCAGATTGTTAAATGTCAAAAACAAAGAGAGAATTCTGGAAGCAGCAAGAGAAAAGTGATCCATCACATACAAGGGAAGCTCAATCAGACTATGTGTTGATTTCTCAGCAGAAGCCATGGGGGCAAGACAGCATTTCAGAAGCTCCTAAAAGAGAAAAATTGTCAACCAAAAATTCTATGCCTGGCAAAACTGTCCTGGGACATGACTCACAGTGGTGTAAATCTCCCTGGCAACATGGGACCTGCCTCCCAGGGATGAGCCTGGCCTTGGCATCATGGGATTGAGAAAGGCTTCTTGACCAAAAAGGGGAAGGGAAATGAAACAAAATAAAGTTTCAGTGGTTGAGAGACTTCAAAGAGAGTCAAGAGGTCATTCTGGAGGGTTTTCATATAGATTTCCCTTTTTCGGTTTTTGGTTTATTGGACTAGCTAGAGGGAAATATGTGAAACTATTGAAATATAATCCAATAGCCCTGATTCTTGAAGATTATTGAATAACTATAGAGCATTTTAGGTGTGACTGTCATGTGATTGTGAAAACCTTGTGACTGATACTCCCTTTATCTAGTGTATGGACAGATGAGTAAGAAAAAAACAAAGACAAAAAGTAAATAAATAAATAAATAGTGGGGATGGAAGGTATAGGATGTTTTGGGTGTTCTTTTTTACTTTTATTATTTTCTTTTTTTGGAGTAATGAAAATGTTCAAAAATCTATTGTGATTGTGAATGCACAGCTATATGATGATACTGTGAACCACTGATTGTACATTTTGAATCATTATATGGTATGTAAATATACAATATATCTCAATAAAATTGCATTTAAACATAAAAAATAAAAAATAAAGAGAAGATTAAGGGCAGTTTGAAGGGAAAAGAGGACATATACATGCATAAAGATATCCATTGAAATATTTTTTATAAGTGCAAATAGAGAATTATATAAATTATACTTCATAGAGTGGACAATTGTGTATTTATTTTAAAAATCAGTGTGATGGTTAATTTCATGTGTCATCTTGGCTGGATTATGGTGTCCACTTGTTTGGTCAAGCAAACACTGGGCTGATTGTTACTGTGAGGGCATTTCATAGATGGATTTATATCATTTATCAATTGATTACATCTACTACTGGTTGCATCTACAATCAACAAAGGTGATTGCCTTCAACAATGAAGAGAATCTCTTCATCCCGTCAGTTGGAGGTTTTAAAGCCAGAACTAAGAATGTCAGAGGTCAGAAAGAAGCATTTCTATTTCTGCTTCAGCCAGCCAAGTTCTTCTGGGAATTTCGATGTCACTTTCATTGAGTTTCCAACTTGCAACCTACCCTACGGAATTCAGACTTACCAAACTCCACAGTCATGTGAACCTATTCCTAAATATCTCTCTTTCCCCCACCCCCCCATTTCTCTGGAGAAGTATGACTAATACAATCAGGTAGATAAATGTGTGCCAATATGAAAAGATCAATATTAAAAAAATTAGTTTATTGAATTGTAAGAGCAATGTACAAAGAATTCCCCCCTTTTCTCCCTTTCTCATTAGTTAGGTCTGAAAGAAGAGCATGTGCTTTAATGAAGAAGTAAGAAAAGTAGAAATTTAGGCATTTTCTTTGGGGTGATGTGTCCTAACTTGGGCACCAGGACTGGTAGTTTGTTTTGAGACCGGAAGGAGTAAAACAGAGAAAGAGGAAGAGTCATTCCAAGGGTGTGTTAGGGCAGGAATGCTGCTGTGGGCAACAGTAGTTCATTTGCTTTTATTAGTTAAAAAAGCTTAGAGAAAAATAAGTAGCTAAAATTCATAACAATGGCAATGGTCTAATATTTTTAAACAATATTTTCTTCTTAGTATGTGACATTCCTTTGCAAACCCTCCCTAACTGAAATCTTGTTTTGAGTTTCCCACAGAAAGTAGGTAAGTCCAGACCCCATGACTGATTACTTAAAATCATGAAGTTTTGCACATAAGAAGTAACCCTGGGAAAAGCAAGACATGACCAAAGAATGAGCAAAACAAACCATGATTTACACCAAAGACTGAGCTCAAACAGTCATGGGAAAGTTTATGTGACTATGTCTTAGGTTAATTTAACCAGAGACCCATGCCTCTATGTATAAAAACCCTAAGTCATCCCCACTTCAAGCTGGTTTTGGGAAGTCTCCCCAAAAGACAGAACTTCTCAAGGAGAGGCATGTTTCTCTTTTGTAATGTCAGATTGGAGGGACCCTTCAGAAAAAGCCATGCTTGTGGCATCACTTTGCAGAACCCCTGAAGAAACATGTAAGATATACTTCAAAATTGTCAGTCCACGGGACAGAGGAGGGGAGCATGCATCTGCTGGCTCCATCCCTCATTGGTAAAGGTCCACCTGGAGAGTGTTAACTAATGGGCACTTCCAGACTTGCGCCCAAATAGGACATCTGGACAGTTCCCACAAGCAAGTCCCAAGGCAGAGAGGAAGAGCCCCTGGGTTCAGCGAGAATGGTACTGTGAAGTTATGCCTTCATGTAGCTGATCGTCCCAGCAATGGCCAGAAAACAATGTGGGCTAAAGGGATATGAGATAGGGCATAAAAGATATCTGATATGGAGTGGGCTTTTGATATTTATCCAAAAACTTGATTTCCTAGAAGAGGTAGAATTTCAGGAATCCCAGGTGAAATTAAGACCAAGGGAAGATTTGAGGTCAGAATGCAGCTGATAAAAGGGAGGCTAAAACTAAGTGCCCCGCTTTCAACATTTCTCATTTGTTGGTCCTTTCTACCATGGCTGATAGCAGGCTCGCCCCTTCTCTCTGCTGGATCCCCATAGCTGCTATTGGTCTTCCCATAACCTCTCTCAGGGGTTCCCGGGAGGAGTCTAGGCTTCCAAGGCAGTGTCAGCCTCCAATCTGAGTCTCACCCCCTGCAAGGCCAACTTGCCTTCCACCTCCTCCCTAGAGCCTGACTACCTTACTGCTTATACAGAGCTTTCCCTCTTCTGAAATTCTTTTATGGTCTGACCACCAACTCTATATTTAAACTCACGTGGTCAAATATTTAAGTAATATCTGGAGGATTTACATTTTGTTTCCTGGGTGGGCCATTGTGGCTCAGCAGGCAGAATTCTTGCCTGCCATGCTGGAGACCTGGGTTCGATTCCCAGTGCCTGCCCATGCAAGAAACAAAAAAACAGGGTTACATCTTGTTTCGTGATGTAGAGCCATGAATTGTATCCCTTTGCATCCATCAATGGCAGGTAAAGAAAGGCATTATAAGCAATAGATGTTCAATAAATCTGTGGTTGATTGCTGATACAGGGCTGTATTCTGCAGAGCAGTAAGAGCAGCTGATTTCAGGGCAAATGAATGAGAACAAGCGTACAGCAGTCTTTCATGTGTAACAAAGTGGCTAAATCTGCTCACCCTCATGAAGGTGATGAATAGACTGTGAGCCAGCTTGGGTAGGCAAATTCTATTATTGAGCAATCACTCATTTTCAAGGGGACATTTCTGGTAAAGCCCTGAGTTTAGGCTGCCAAGATTATGTGCATTAGCCATTAAAGAACATGACAATAAAAGTGACATGGGGAAAATACACCTTAGAGCAAAGAATACAATGGGCTTGCTTTAGGATATAAAACAGAAGTCACTAGCTAGTAGAATGGTCAATACTTTCCTCAGTCATTATCTTAATGTTTCCATTAGCTTCTTGAGTAAGGGGTTGCAGTAAATATTACTACTGCACACCAGTATTTACAGTTCTTCTCCCCTTCCTGGATCTATGGGGGGAAGTCACTTTTCTGACCCTTTTGAATTCAGGTGGTCTTGTGGATTGCTTTGGCCGATGAAATGTTTGTGGAATTGATGCCCCTCACTTCCAGGGAAAAGTATTTAAGAGCCTGTGCCCAATTCCCCAAGCTTTCTACACTTGCTGCATGGGAACAATCATGGGAACAGGAGTTCAGATAGAGACGCAATCAGATTGGAGCAGGGAGCTGAAGGAGTGCATTTCCTCAGTCGGTATTTATTGAGCACCAGCAGTGGGAGCAGTTCTGCTAGACACTGGGTGTGCACTGGTCCACAAGGCAGACGGAGTGTCTGTTCTCAGGCACTTTCCTTCTGGAGTGCAGAAATCTACTTTTAAGTTATATAAATCATTATTTAATTCTCGTTGTGACATATTATAAAGGGAGGTAGAGCATGTCTAGAGAGCACATGACACAGGAATCCTGAGGCCTGAGGTTTAATGGGGGGTTGATTTAAGAATAAGTAGGAGACATCAATTAAAGAACATTCCAGATAGAGGTTCTGAGGCAGGTAAGTGAAAGTGAAGAAAAAAAGATCGGTGTGGCTGGAATAAGTGGGAATCAGGCTTGTGAGATGAACAGAAATCAGTTTGTGTAGGGCTTTGTGGACTCTGTTTTAAGTAAAAAGACTTAGATCTTTTATTCCAAAACTTATTATGAGTAATCTTGAAACAAGTTAATGGTCACTTAACCACCCTCCTCCTATGCTTTTCTTCACCCCCAGCGAGCCCTGTTGAGTGACCCTGAGCGCCTCCTGGTTGGGAGGGAGCTAAGAGGGTTGAGAGACTAAATAGTGCTCCTTTTATGAGGTCTGTTAGTGATTTATCCCACTCCTCTGGGAGCCACTGCCGCCCTCTGCCACCCCAGGGGGGCAGGGATCCTTGGCAGAGGCCACGATCTGCTCTGGCTAGATTTAATAGAAAGGGATTTGTTACAGCTATTAAATAGCTCAAAGAATCACGGAGAGGGCTGTAGAAACATGTTCTAAGTTATGTTTCCAGGAAGAACAACTCAAACCATGCCACAAACCATGTTGTCGTTATAATAAAGGGCTTGGCTAGTCTTCAGCCTTGTGTCTGGGAATACCTTCTAAGACTTAGGAAAGTCCCACAATCTAAGTGTCTTTTGTTAGGACCCTCTAGACCATACCTGATGTGCCACTGAGATGACCCAGGGTGGGCCGGTCACAGCTGTAGTCTTAGGGCGAAGGCTGGTCACACCAGAAGGACCAACCCTAAGACTAGGACAGTGAGGCTGTTGAGCCAGGTCATGTCAGCCTGACTTCAAGGGAGTGGAGAGGAGACTGGAGATTGAGTTCAGCCATGTGTGTGCTGAGTCAATAAAATCACTCTCAGTAATGAGGCCCAATGAAAAAACATGGATGCTCAAGTGAGCTTCCCTGATTGGTGATACACGCTGATGTACCAGAAGGATGATGTTCTGACTCCACGAATAGAGGACATGGACACTAGGTGTGGGGCTGTCCCAGACCTTGCCCTATGCATCTCTTTTTTTTTTGGCTTCTTAATTGTATCCTTTTGCTATAACAAAATTTAATCATTTAAGCATAGTGCTTTTCTGAGGGGGTGGTGGGAACCCCCAAGTTTGCAGCCAGCTGGTCAGAAGTGTGGGTGGCCTGAAAACCTCCAAATCTGTGGCTTGTGTTTGAAGAGCAACTCTATAGAAGATTGTGCCCTTAACCTGTGGAGACTAATCTACCTCTTGGTAGTTAAGTCAGAATTGTATTAGGGGATACAAAGATAGTTCAGTGGTAGAATTCTCACCTGCCATGTGGGAGACCCGGGTTCAATTCCCAGCCCACACACTTTTCCAAACAAACAAACAAAAAACAAACAAACAAGAATTCAATACGTGGTGCTGCAATAATAAGGTACTCACATGTACCTAAAAGAATGAAATGTGATCCCTGTCATACGTGTGTGCTGGTTTGAAAGGAAGTACGCCCCCTAGAAAAGCCATGTTTAATCAAAATCCCATTTCATAAAGGTAGAATAATCCCTATTCAATACTGTATGTTTGAAACTGTAATCAGATCATCTCCCTTGATGATGTGATTTAGTCAAGAGTGGTTGTTAAACTGGATTAGGTGACAACATGTCCTTACCCATTTGGGTGGGTCTTGATAAGTTTCTGGAGTCCAATAAAAGAGAAAGCATTTTGGAGAATGAAGGAGATTCAAAGACAGCAGAGAATGCTGCAGCACCATGAAGCAGAGAGTCTATCAGTCAGCACTTTGGAGATGAAGAAGGAAAATGCCTCCCGGGGAGCTTCGTGAAACAGGAAGCCAGGAGAAGAAGCTAGGAGATGACATCATGTTCGCCATGTGCCTTTCCAGATGAGAGAGAAACTCTGTGTTCGCCATGTGCCTTCTCACTTGAGAGAGAAGCCCTGAACTTCATCGGCCTTCTTGATTCAAGTTATCTTTCCCTGGATGCCTGTGATTGGATATTTCTATAGACGTGTGACATTTTCTCAGCCTTAGAACTGTAAACTAGCAACTTATTAAATTCCCCTTTTTAAGAGCCATTCTGTTTCTGCTATATTGCATTCTGGCAGCTAGCAAACTAGAACATACAGCATACAAAAAAAAGTCAGAATTGCGTTGTTTTGGTGTCACCCAGAGAGCTGCTGCCATGACATGATAAGGACACTTCCTATTGTTACTAGAAGTGCTGCCCCAGCTGCTGGCTGGAAACCATGCGTTGGGAAAAAGGATGTTACATGACTTGCCTCTCCCATATGACTAAGTTGCAATTCAAGACAAGGGATCAGTAGAAACTAAATCACACCCAGAACCTAGATTCAAGGGAGGATGGGGAAAATTGTTTTACCTTTTTTAGCCTCTGCAGTAAGGAGTATCCACTAGAAGAGGGTTGAAAGAGAGGTTGAGTGTACAATTCACCGTATTTGTCACACCGCATATCAGAAGCAACGAGGTTCACAAGTGGGTTCCCCACTTTTGAAGGTCCTCCGATTCTCAATTTCATATGTATTGTGAATGTAATTAATATCACTGAATTGTACACATGAAAGTGTTTAAAATGGGAAATTTTGTGTAGTGTGTGTGTTACCACAATGAAAAGAAAAATTTAAAAAGAACGCAACCACTGTAAAAGAGTGCATTTCTCCATCTCGTCTGCATTTGGTTAATGCGTGTGTTTTTCTGTCTGTTGCTTGTTTTAGGAACATGAAAGGCTTTAAGAGGGCTAGTTCTTCATCACAGGTGAGCTTTGTCAGGATCCAGCACCCCCATAATATACATATTGGTTTATTATACCAATGCTACTTGTTTCATTAAGTTCCTCCATAAGGGTAGTTGCTCCGGACTCTTGGGAAGGTTTAAAAGGGAGCCAGGCAGTGCAATTGGGATGAGCTACACTGAGCATTCAGTTTCAGGAACAGTGGTCAGTAGATATATTAGACCTTCCTGGGTCTATATTCTTTTGCATGACTACTTGGACAGTGCTTTTATGGCCCTCTAACTCTCTTCATCTCTTTCACCTTAGGCTGCTTTTGTGATCAGGATATGTTTAGATAGAAATCGAATTCTGAGGATTTTGTGTGATCTTGATATTTTCTTGGTGCTGGCCTAGGGGAGATGATATGCAGGTTAGGAAAATGTAGTAGAACCTCTAGATCCACCTGGGGACTGTTAAAGCTCAAGAGGATGTGTTCTGCATGTTACACATTGCCAAAAAGGAGACAAGTTCATTGGAAGAGATACCTTAAAACATCTAAAGACCAAAATCCACAAAAAAAGAAGTAAAGATCACATAGGCAAGCTTGGTCGTATATCCTTGCTGATAAAGGGTTGCTTGGCTGCTTTGATGATGGCAGGGGACTAAGTGCAGAGGGTTTTGGAAGATGTGGAGTAGGCCGGAAGGACCTGTATAAAATCTTGTCTAATTTTTATTTATTTCATCTTGTATTAAGAGCTGGCAATTAAGATCCTGCACTTAAGAATGGTCTGTCTTCTCTGTTACCTTGGGACCCCTTTTAGTTTTGTTTGTTTCCAATAGCATTGACTGTTATTCATTCATGTTAAATCACCCAAAATGATATCTTACGCATTTAAGTGCTCAATAATGTAAATGACTGAACAAATCCATTTCAATGGATACTCAATATCCCACCTAGTAGGTCACTTCAACACAGCCTCATGACAACTGCCACACCAAAACAGTACTTTATTTTGTAAATTTTGACCCATTATTACTCCCATGTTATGGGTGTATCATCTGCCAAGCATCCAAGGGGAAGAACAATTTTAGTTAAATGGGGTTTGTACCAGGAAAACAAATTTCTTAAATTCCATATACAGGCTTCAAAACTGCTGGGTTCCAAGTTCTTTGAACTCTAGGACTGCAGGTATCATGTGTGACATACTACAGCTAACCTACCTGATGAGCTTACCAGTTCTGCATGAATCAGGTCAATCAATGTGTCTGTAACAGACTGAACATAGGGTCCCAAGGGTCAGAGCCCCACAGCCGAGAGAAAACATCATTCTTTCTCCCCCAGCAGTTATTTCTAGATCTTCACACGAGCATCAGATTAGCCCCAGTGGTTGGAGATGTCAGAGTAAAGGCAGCACCTGAAAGTTCTAGCAAGGTGATGATGGTGATGGGGATGATGATGATGATGATGATATCAGAATCTAGCCTTTATTGAGTGCCTGACACTATAATAAGCACCTGACATGTGTGATCTCATTTAATCATCACAGAAACCCTCTGGGTTATGTATTATTATTATAACTCCTATTTACAGAAGAAGATATTGAGGTTTGCAGATGTTCAGGGTCACCCCAAAATTCTGACTTTCAGCTACCCAGAGGTAGATCAGGCTCCCCAGGTTAGGGGCACAGTCTTCTATAAAGTTGCCCTTCAGACACCAGACACAGATTTGGGTTTTTCTTGACCACCTGCACTTCTGACCAGCTGGTTACAAATTTGAGGGCTCCCACCACCCCCTCAGAAAAAAAAAGTGGTTGTTGAGGAGCTCTGTGGTGAAATCTCTCCCCACCCCCAGTGTCACTTTAATGTTTACCATGTTATTAGCTTTTATCCCTTTTTTGTGGAAAACAAATGAGATGAGAAAAGTATGACTCTTGTCTAATGCTCCACATAAATTACACCAAGAGCTATGCACACCTTTGCCAGCAAGTTAAATTTCATATAATACGACAAATGAAACAACGATTGTGAAATTCCTGGGATAAAGCTTCCAAAATATCTTACCCCTTAATATTGTTAGTAATGACCTGAGAAGGAGCTGCCAAGGTCATTTAACCTGCTAGAGGTTAGATAATGGTGACAGGAATGGGTGACATCCGTTCCTGCTCCAAGGAAGATAATAAAAAAAGGCAGAATCCCTGCTTTGAATGATGCACCTGGATGTGAGCAAAGCCTTGTGTCCCACCCTCCCCAAAGCAAAGGGTTTGGAAACTTGGACAATGCCTGAGGACTGCTTAGAACTCTTTTGGATAGAGACCATAGCCATGGAAGCAAAACCCTTTGTCCCTCTCTTGAGGTCCTGAAATTTCCACCTCATCACTTATTTGAAAAGAAACAAATTTAGCCTCCCCAGAAGATGGTGTTGCCCCTGATACCAGCAAGATGGCCCAAGTGATGAGTGGATGAGCACATCTCTTATCCACTCAGTCTACAATAGACTCATTTATTGGGAAATCTCCTGGCCTGGTGCTCCTGAGCCAAAGTGGTGGCCAAGTTACCAGGGAGACTGGCTCTGCCCACTGTCCCTGAGCAACCTGCTACATTGCTGGCTTTGTGACTTTGATAAAATCATTTCCTTCAGCTCAAATGCCTTCCTCTGTAATTTCTAGTGTCTTCAATTTCTGACATTTATGTAAGGAAGGAAAACAAGTGTTACTGAATCCCTATATGTGTTGGGAACCATGCTAGTTATTTCCACATTTTTTTTCCACTTATCCTCACAGCCTTTCCTTGTCCTGTTCAACATGTGACAGATTATGCATGAAGGCTTAGGAAGATGAAATGACTTGTCTAAGGCCGCCTAGCCAGTTACTGATGTCAGGTTTAGAACTCAGATGATTGACTCCAAAGTCCATGCTCTTTTTGGGTATGAATATTTTGACTTTCCCTTTTGAGTCACGCTCCTGGAGGGCAGAAAAACTGTCTTATTCATGGTTATCCTTCTCCCTGCCTCCACTACCAAATCCTGGAGGACCTCCTACAGGTACTCAGTAATTATGTGTAGTTGCTTGAATACCTGCCGTATGAAAGAGACTTTGAGGCTGGATATCTGAGACCCGAGACACAATGTGATAAGGAATTACAAGGATGCCCTACACATACATGCTACACAAGGAGTGGAAGAGTCCAAACCCCTGGGAAATAATGGTGGACCTTTGTTGAGAATCTTTGTTACTAGGCTTTGGAGAAACCACTGATTACCCAGTTAAGTCATTAATAAATAAAACAGATTAAATATTTGAAGAAATTCAGGCAAGGGGTATGTTAGTTCTTAAAAGCTGTCTTGGGCTTTTTTTTGTTGTGCCTCGGGGCCCTCGGCTGCCTCAGTGTGTGACCAAACAACTCCTTCCTGCCACTGGCTGCCGGGAGCTCACTGAAGTGGACAATGAACGCAAACTTGGTACCCTCGGTGAGAGGTGAACTGCCACAGAAGTTGCTGCTGACGCTCTGGGTGAAGAGTGGAAAGGGTTATGTGGTCCAGATCTGTGGTGGAAATGACAAACCAGGTTTCCCCATGAAGCAGGGTATCTTGACCCATGGCCATGACCATCTCTAACTGAGTAAGGGGCAGTCCTGTTATAGACCAAGGAGAAATGGGGGGGGGGGAGCACAAATCTGTTCAGGATGCCAATCTGAGTGTACGCAACTTGGTTTTTATTAAAAAAAAAAAAAAAAAAAAGGAGAGAAGGAAATTTCTGGACTGACACTACTGTGCCTCGTCACCTGGGGCCCAAAAGAGCCAGCAGAATCCGCGAAGCTTTCAATCTCCCTAAAGATGATGATGTCCACAAGGAAAGTTGTGAGAAAGCTGCTCAACAAAGAAGGGCTGGGAACCCAGGACCAAAGCACCTGGCATTCAGCATCTGGTTACTGCACGGGCCCTGCAACATAAACATTGTTGGAGGAAACAGTGTCTAAGAAAAATAAGAAGGAGTTTGCAGAATATGCTATATTTTTGGCCAAGAGAGTGAAGGAGGCCAAAGAAAAATGCCAGGAACAGACTGCCAAGAGATGGAGGCAGTCGCCTCTGAGAGCTCCTGCCTCTAAGTCTGAGTTCAGCCAAAAATAAGATTTTCTAAGAGTAACAAATAAGATCAGATATTAAAACAAACAAAGAAAAACCGGTCCTGGAAAACCAGTCTGTTGTAATCCTAGCCTGTAAAGGCCTTTAAATAATTTCCAATTCTTTGATTATCTGAATGGCAGCATATTTTCAAGGGAAAATTAAACATTTTTCCTAACTCTAAGTAAAATCTTATTTCTTTTACAACTCAGGAGTCTTCTTTCTCTCTGTATTTGTTTTCATCAAAATTCTGAGGAATGCAATTAGGAAAAGATTCTATGTAAAATGCAAATTCAAACAAGTAAAGAAAATACTGAATTCATCTTTCACACAAACTACATATAACAACGCTTTCAGGGATTTATAAGTCCCAGTCTTGCTCTTTGAAAATATGGTTCTGGGAACAAATTGTGTTAGCAGCGTGTGAGGTGTACCATGGCTCCTGGGTGGAGAGACTTAGGAAGTTTCTGTTTCTTGAGGTTGTGCCCTATCAAAAATCTCTCTTATTTCTAGCTGCTGAATTCATGGAATGAGTGTTCAGTGTCAAAATTCTTTCTCTTCCTTTCTTGATAAATAAACTCCTCTAACTAATGTCCTCATGGCGCCATGTTCACAGACTCCCTGCTATTGCAGGATCTTGGCTTTAGGTACGACACCACCCGAGGGAAAACACACAAAGTCACATTCCTTTCTACAGAAGATGATGGAAGGTGCTTTATGGGTTTTGGAAAAGATTCCGTTTTGTCTCTTCTTGAGGTTAAAGCTTGAATATGCAAAAGGTACCAATTGTAACTGGAAACACATATGGACACCAAATGTATTAGAGAGTAGGTGGAGCCCTGTGCATGTCTCAAGGCTGGAAGGTTCTCTGCTTCAGACTCCAGTGGTCCTTGAAGGGATCTGCTCTGCTCCTTTCAGTGAGTGAGTGGTGGTCGAGAGTCCATCCCAGAGTCGGTTATGTGTCCTGGGGTGGGAAATGCAATTCAACAGATGAACTTCTTCCAGATTTTAAACTAATTATCCTGTGGTCAGCCCTGTCCACACCCCAAAACTTCAATGACTGAGTCTTTGGGAATTCTGATTCTGATGTTTGAAAATTTTGTTTCCCCCACTCTTTGCAGGTACTTAACTTTAAAGTCACTTCGACTCATCCATCTGCTCTCTGGATTCCAGAATTTCGTTGGCCATATCCAGTTCTCTGTCTTTACAGATTTGTGAAGTTGTTTTGTTTTTAAATCCCTTTAACTGTTGTTTAAATGAGGTTCCAGAAACCATCGCCACCCTTTTTGTAAATTCCTTTTCTGCTTAAATTAACTGGGTATGTTAGTATTAACTAAAGTGCTGGAAATATATCAACAGTGATGACTTTCCTGACAACCGTTCTGCAAAGGGCTGATTTAAGCTCATTACACACTGCATACAACATCACACTTGAGCCTGAGTGACTAAGTTTTATGCAGAAAGAAAACTGCATCTCCTTTTGACAAGCATTAAAAGTATGCTTCACTCTAAAAAAAAAGAATAAAAAGTTTTAGGTCTTTGAAAGTATTCCTCAAATATTTTAGCTTTTTTTTTTAATTAGAAGAGTTTTAGGTTTACAGAAAAATTGTGTAGATAGTAGAGAGTTCCTATATACAATCCCCTTCCCAAATGCACAGTTCTCCCTATTATTAACATTTTCCATTGCTGTAGTACCTTTGTTACAATTGACAGTGAAACATTAGTATAATTACAATTATACTATATTAGCTATAGTGCATAGTTTGCATTAGGACTGTACTTTGTATTGTAGAATTCTATGTTTTTTTAAAATTTTTATTCTGGCTATATATATATATATATATATAGGATCTGAAATGTCACATTTTATCCACTATCAATTGTGCAAATCAGTGGTGTTAATTAAAATTTTTAGATATATGTTAAGCCCAAGCTTATAGATGAAAAATAGAGTTGTTATTCTTCACTTTTGCAAAAATAAATAAAAACAGTGCAAGAGTCATAATAGATGTCAAATATGTATCCTTGTTGTGGTTTCATAGCAAATAACCTTACCTATTGAGAGTGCAGGAATTATGGGAAGTAACTGCTCAATAAATGTTGTTAAGTTGAATTGAAATGCCAGCCATTGGTTTTCCCAAAGGGCTCTTAAACTAATGTCTTTGGTCTTGGGAGAAGAAACAAACCCACAGTTTTTTAGCTACTATGTTCTGTAGGGTTGTTATGCTGTGATCTGCAAATTTCCTCAAATATAATTTCCAGGATTCTTTACTTCACAAAGTAAATTCCAGTGCAGAGATGGGGGGGGGGATGGGAAGCTTATATAAGCAGGTTTTAAAAATTTGAATCGGAATAGGGAGCCTGAGAATTTTCACCTACAGGGAAATGATCCAAACACATTTTGAAGAAAAATTATTCTTCCTAAGTGTGAGCATGATAACCTACCCCTTGAGAAATAGGTGAGATGCTTTCTCCTTTTCTCTCACAAGTCTCCCTTCTGCTTCCTGGCTCCTTTTTTGATTCCTTGTTAGGCTCCCAGCTGCTCCCTTCTCTTGAGTTCCTCTCTACCTTCCCTTTGTTCCCGCTTCTATCCCCTTGGGTTCCAGCGTTGATGTTTGCCTTCCTGGCTCCCCAGCTTCTCCTCCTTCTGCTACTTGTGTGCTAATTGGCACCAAGAGCCCAGCTGCACCCAGCAGCTGGGTGGGGTTTCACTTGGGTAAATTAACCACATCCTGGAGTGCAGTCCAGCTGCTATTTTCTTAAGCGTTGGGAGTTGGAGTCAGGCCAGTGGAGGTGGGGTGGGGACTAGTGAAAACATTTATTGGAATAGTTCCCCAGAGAATGGCCCTGTATAAATCTTCCAAAAGGTGAAATTGGGTGAAAATGAAATGGAGGTAAGTGGATGTGGGTCTGAGGACATGCAAAGGAGAGGAGCCCGTGGGGTGTGGGGGGAGCCAGGGTGGGGTAGTTGGAAGACCGAGCTAAGGCCATTCAATGGGCTTTCCTCCTTCCCCACCCAATTCTCTAATGCTCTGAGCAGCTGTGGCGCTGCCGCCTGGTGCCATTGCTGCCTGTGGCTGGGTGAACGTGGGGTGGGCCCTGCTCCAATTTGAAAAGAGAACGGATGCCCAATTGTGACTCCCAAAGCAATGCTCCAGGTGCAGGGTGTATTGCCCACTTAACCCCTTCGCCCAAAGTTCCCAGACACCCTCAAGAAGCAGGAAGGTGGGTTCTGCAAGGTCATTTTTAGGAGCTCTGTGCAAAATGTTTCCTGAGCCACTCTGGAACACAGCATTGCAGAAAGAGCTATTCTGTAGGGAGGATGCCACAAGCATTGTAGTTTTAAGAATTCTTAACAGGCCCTGTCCAAAGACTTGATATGATCTAAATTCCATTTACAGGATCTGAAATTCCATTCATAGATTTATGCCTTTACTTTAAATCTTTAAACTAATGAAATGTAAACAAATGTAAGCAAATCCCAGGAGGGCTAGTAAATTAACACTTATGAATCATTTTAGCCTCAAATCACAACAAGTCTGTCCCTAACCTCCATCCTCTATATCTCGTGTTCCTGCAAACCAGAATTCTTGCCTCGAGCCAATCCTTGGCTCCTTCAGACCTCCATGCCCCCAAGCCTTTGATCTGCTATTTCTTCTGCCTGGGACTTGCATCCCTCTTTTGCTATTTAGGTAGTACTTCAAAATCCAGGCAATGAGAGCTGGCAGCCTCTCCAGAACATCAACTAGTTCCATCCCCCTACCCCATATTATTGACAGCCCCTACCAAAATGGAAAAGTTAGATTGGCCATAGCCCAATCTTTCCTTAAAGAGTGGGAAAAAATTGAAAGGTGATAGTAGAGTTATTACAGAGAAGTTCGGCTTTAACAAATGAGTATGATTGCTGAATCATTATACTGATATTTCTTTTAGTCTCCAGTATCTTAGAGCAGCCAGAAGTAAAAACCTAAAATAGTGGAACTGTCACTCATACCAAACTCTGAAATCTGTTCTGCAACTAATTGTGGCAATGTACTTTGAAATTTATTGCTTTTTTTTTGTATATATATTATTTTTCACAAAAAAAAGAAAAAAGAAAACCAAATTTCTTTTAGTCTCCAGTGTTTTGGAGCAGCCAGAAGGAAGAATCTGAAATAGTGGAAAGTAACCCATAATGAACTCCGAAACCTGTTCTGTATTTCCTGATTGAAGTTTACTTTGAAAACCTTTGCCTTTTCTTTCTTTTTGTTGTGTATATATACATTATATTTAACAATAAAAAAATAAAAAAGAAAAAGAAATAAAAATCCCAGGCTCAAAGGCTATGGCAGGCTTAGTAGCGCGACTACTGCCCTTACCCCAGTGTAATCATTGGCAGATAGGTACGTCTTCCCACCGACTTCTCAAAAAGTGTTTATGGAGTGAATGAATTCTTTACTGTGAACATGCTTTTTAATGGGGTGATGGTGCAGGGCTGAAATAGAGAAAGAGTGAGACCGACCTCCAAGAGAAAAAATAAGGATATGCAAAGATAAGAGAGCAGGTTACTGGACACAAACTCCTCTTGGTGACAGGAGGCATCCTAAATCCTTCCTTACTAAAGTCTACCAGATTGTAGCTCTGTGTTCACTGTTTACGTTTAAAACATATTGACACCCTTGAGGCACTTGTCAAAGTGGTGTTTAATAATCAATTCTCACGCAATAAAATAGGGCAAAGTTAAAAAGTCAAATTTGCCGTGGATTTGTCCCTGTTACCACCCGTTGATTCCTGGATCCTGAGTTACATCATTTTTATTTTTATGTTATACATTACCAGTGATAAAAACAAAAAGAAAAGTGGAGGAAGGAGAAGAGGAAGAGGAAGACAATTGAGTAGGGGAGGATGTTTCTATTTCACATGGGTCTGAAAGTCTTACTTTCTTCTCAGAAATACTAGAAAAACAGGAAGAGGTCTTATTGAGAAAGATCTCCTTTAACTTGACCATGATTCAAACAAAGAAGAAAAAATCCTCAGGGGAAAAGACTAAACTCCAGTCTTCATTTGTCAACAAATTCTTCCTGGGTTCAGAACTCAGGTCCTTCAAAGCTGAAAGCAGAAGAGAGAGCAATGACCTTAAAGAAACTGATTCCCAACCCAGCAATGGGACACAGTTGACAGCCATCTCAGACACTAAATAGCTGCTGACTGCTGTTATTTCTTTATTTTTTAGAATAATATTTTTCCCTAAAAAAATTTTATGGGCTAAATTAAAAGAAATCTGTCTCTGTTCTAAACATTTGCTATGTTATTTAAATGCTTTAAATTTCCTGATTTTACTTTTAACATATTCCAAAATAATTTAACACTGTAGGAAGGTTCATTATAGCACGAATGGCCATTTTCCCAAGATTTTTTGCCTTTTTTTAAAAATATATATCCATTTATTTGTTCAGTCGATCAGCCAGTCAACAAACATTGATTGAGTGCCTACTATGGGCCAGGTATTGTTCTAATTATTGGAATAGCAGCCATGAACAAAAGGAGCTTATGCAAAAAAAAGAAACAAAACCACATATCATTTCAGGAGGTGATAGGACTATGGAGAAAGATAAAGCCAGATAAAAAGGAAGAGAATGATGGGATGGAAGTGCTGTTTTAGATGGGATTGGAGAGAAGGAGTCTCTGATTTGGTGGCATTTGAGCAGAGATCTGAATAGTCAGCCATTCAGATATTGGTGGGAATAGCTTTGCAGGTAAAAGGATGTGTAAGTGCAAAGGCCCCCAGGTGGGACTGAGCCTGGAGTATTTGAGAAAGAGCCAGGCAGGCATGGATGCTAAGGCAGGATGAGAGATGAGGAGAGGGAGAGTGTAGTAGAGTTAGCTGGGGCCAGAGCCTGCATTTGTCATGCAGTTGCAATAGTTTACAACCCTCACTGAGCTTTCATGGAGCCGAGTATCCTAATTCTGTACAACGTTCTCACACTACTCAATTCCCACACTGCTATATTTGCAGACGTATGTTCAATATGCATATTCCATTACATACATATGCCATGGCTACTTAATAAGTTCCTTTTCTTGCCTTTCAGTGAATATCTTTGGCTTTCCATCTCCTCCATCCCCTGCTTCATCGTATTTCAGCTATCTTCTTAGTATAAATTCCCAAAACAGGGATTACAGATTCAAGGGTTATGAAACATTTTGTGGTTCTAAGTAAGTATTGCCAAATTTTGCCCCGAAAGTTATGTATCCTATACAATGCCTTCAATCTATTATCATATTAAATTATTTTTAAAATACTAAATTTTTAATGCAAACATATAAACAGAAGTAGACAGAGTAGTATAAGGAGGCCCCATAATCATCTACCCATCTTTATCAATTATCAAACCATGGCCAGTCTTGTTTCATTTATGCCTACGCATATTTATATAAGATTTTTTTAAACATAAAATCCCAAGCATAACATCTTTTTTTCTGTATGTTGTATGGCAGGGTCACATTTCATTCTTTTTCCGTGTGAGTATCCCATTATTGCAGCACCATTTGTTGAATTTTTGTTTGTTTGTTTGTTTGTTTTGTTGGCTGGTTTGTTTGGGAAGCGCACAGGCTGGGAATCGAACCCAGGCCTCCCACGTGGCAGGTGAGAATTCTGCCACTGAACTACCTTCACACCCCCTAATATATCTGTAATTAATTAAATATATTTTAAATATTTTTCCATAACTAGGAAGTTTAAAAGAAGGCATTCCCTATCTGAAAATTGTTCACTTGGCTCTAAATATGATTCGTAGCTTCAGGAAAGTGGTTAATGCATGTCCATGATTGTGATTAAATTAACTTGACAAAATCAAGTAGCTGGTCACCTCTGCAGGGGCAGCCCTGACCGCCGAGTTGTGCTTGGTTTTTCCATTTCCAAAAATCAGTGGCTCCCGGAACTATGCTGATTCAGTCCCTAAGAGGCTCTGGGGTCTGGTTCCTGCTCTCCATGGCTGTTGTCTGGCTCTCGCTGCCTCTTGCTCGGACCCCTGCAATCGCTTCAGAACTGGCTTCTCTGCTTTCAGTCCTGCTCTCTTGCCAACCTGCCCTCCACACTGCCGCCAGGTGCCCTTTCTGAACCACAAATATGATCACGTCTCATCTGCTTAGAATCCTTCACTGAGTATCTTTTGCCTTGAAGAGAAAATTGACATTCCCAGGCCCGAACTTCGAAGTGTTTATGATCAGTTTGGTATCTTTTCATCACTTCTGCCTTCCCTCAACCCCCCATCACGCTCCCACATTCTCCCTCCACCCTTGACATTCTGATTGCCTGCAATTTCCTGAACCAGTCACGCTTTCCTAAGCGCTTCCCTGTGCCAGGAAAGTGCTTCCCTCGTGCCAGACCCCTCCCTCTGCAACCCTTCCCTCTTACCTCTCCCCTCCCTTGCACCTACCTGGCTGGCCTCTGCACATCCCTTAATGTGCAGTTCGAGCACCACTTTTTCTGGAAAGCTCCCCCAGACCCACCCACCACACCTGGCTTACCTGTTGTCACTAACACTTGCTGTCATACATCCTCTGTATCTCTTTGACATTACACTTCTCGTTTGTATTATAACTGTGGCTTTCTTGTCTGTCTCCTTGTTAGACAGATAGCTCCTTGAAAATAGGAACTTGTCTCCTTATCTTAGCTCCCTGGACAGTACCACCTATATTACAAAAAAATAATCATATTCCATACAAGGGTCAGGATTCTTGGTTGTAAGCAACGGAACCCAACCCTGACTGATTTAAACTGGAAAGAAACTTAATGGGGAAATGCCACTTACCTGACAGAACTTACCTGAAGGGCTAACAGCTTGGAGCAGAGGCAAAGCAGCCAGGAAAAGACTCTGAAGCACTTCATATAACTGTGGGATAACTTTTGCTTCCTCCACAGAAGACCAGTCCTCCCACCACCACTAACCCCTAGTAGCCTGAATCATCTTTGTGCATACTGAGCCATGACATAACTTATCCGTTGATGAAAGGGTTTCCTAGATTAATAATAATTTAAAATGCACAGGGGTATGAGGAGGTGTCCAGAGGTTTTATAAGTTAGTACTCATATTTATACTTGTGTTTTAATAATGATTTATCAGGTTCATTTGTTTTGGTAACTGAGGAACTCTTAAAACATTAATTGTCCAATCATTCATTCATTCAACAAATATTTACCAAGTACCTTCCCGAGTAGAAATCTGTTTCAGATTGCTAAAGCAGCTGAATGCAATATACCAGAAATGGATTGGCTTTTACAGAGGGGATTTATTAAGTTACAAGTTACAATTCTAAGGCCATGAGAATATCCAAATTAAGGTACCAATAAGAGGATACCTTCTCGGAGGAAAGGCAGCTGACAGCTGGTTTCCTCTGCACATGGGAAGGCACATGGCGACATGTGCTGGCCCCTGTCTCCTGGGTTGGTTTCAAAATGGCTCTCTCAACTTCTGTGGGTCCTTCCGGCTTCTGCTGGGGCATTCTCTTTCTCCAAGCATCCTTCACTTGGTTCATCTCTCTGATCTCTCTGTGTCGGCTCTGAGCTCTCTCTATATTTTCTGCCTTTTATTCTCTTCATAGAAGACTCCAGTAAAAGGATTAAGACCCACCCTGAATTGGGAGGACCACATCTTCATGGGAGCAATCTAATCAAAAGGACCCACCCAACAACAGATCTGCCTCCACAAGGTTGAATTAAACGAACATGACTTTTCTGAGGTACATGACAGTTTCCAACCAGCACAAAGGTACTGCAGATTCTCATCTACCTAGGAGGCATAAGTAATTTAACTCCCAACACTCTGGAGAAATGAACCAGGCGGGAACTAGAGCCTCTCAGGGGTTAAGCGACTTGCACACCTGATGGTCCCACAGCTCCAATTAGATCTTCTGCCCTGCTGCCGTGGACTTCTCAATGTAATGGTATTAAACATCACAGAGTGCCCACACGGGATAAAAATGAAAATGGAATGAAAAGAGATTTTTTAATCTTTCCATTGCTAGATCATAATTGGTGACCTTTGAGAAACAATTTGGGTAAATAAGTGTGACAACAGCAGTACAAAGGATTACTCAATAAATGTGGCAAGGAAATGGTGCCAGCAAAGGTAAACCATTCTTTCAAAACATTTGAGAGTAAAAGAGATGATCAACAGAGCAGTGACTTGAGGAGTGAACAGAAAAAGGTGGAGGATTTGGTGGGGCTGGAACTTGAGCATGATCATAGGTCGAACCTGTGATGATAGGAAAAAAAGGTTAAAACAAGACTGAAAGCAAAAAGATGCAATACTGAAAAATTCTTTTAAATACAAAATAAAACAGACTGTTCTGTGTTGAAATTCTGACTCTGCTTCTTACTAATTAACGGTCTCTCTGGGGCTCCATTTCCCAATCTATGAAATAAAGTAACCGTGACTCCTTGCATTGATTTTAGAGAGAAGTCCTGTGCTGGCTGGTAAGAAGCAGTTCCTCCAGTTCTCCATCTACACCTTCCTTTTGCCCCACCCCAAGTTGGGATTACCAGATAAAACACACGCAATGTTTGGAACACACTTTTACTAAAAAACCACTCATTGTCTATCTGAAATTTACATTTAACTAGGTGTCCTGTTTCATGTTTCCTCCCCTTTTAAATTTAACAACACTGCCCAGAATAAATGACCTTGTCTCCAACGTACCATCATAAAAATTGAAGGCCAGGCAAGCAACAGTGGATCAGTGGCAGAATTCTTGCCTGCCATGCCAGAGACCCGCGTTCAATTCCTGCAGCCTGCCCATGCCAAAAAGAAAAAAAAAAAAAAAGAAGGCCAGCATGAAGAGGTAAAATCCCACTCTACTGGTGGACTATGACAACAGCAAACATTCCAGCAAAGATGAGCACCCTATAGTGGTTCTCTTAATAAAAAAAAAAGTAAAAATAATAATAGCAAGCCACACCTTAGATCTAATACCTTTTATCTAAATTTTTTTACTATTGCAATCCTACTATCTTCATTTTCACCAGTACCAATGTTTCTTTTGACCTATGTGGTTTTCTACCTTTTTGTCAAGGTTAGTAGAATATTACTGCACATTCACAACTTATGGTTTCTTGTTGGCCTCTAGTATACTTTTCCTTCATGTTTGTTCCAATTCAGCTCTTGAAGAGTATAGGTCAAGATGCTTTGGTCTTGACCAAAGAACACATCAAGCATGGAGTTAGACATGAATTTTATTAGGACTTACTAACAGGAGAAGGTTCTTTCCCACGGCAGCCATTTGGGAAATGGAAGTCAGCACTCTGCAAGGGAGGGTGGGGTGCAAGGGGCAGCTTATCAGGGTTTGGGGCGAGGACATTCCATAGGCTATGAGAACAGAGTTTCATCAGGGTTTAGAGATTTGTTATCAACATATCAGGGAAGACGAGTTTCAATGCTTTACAAGATAAGTGGTTTATGGTACTATCTGTACATTCTTTTCCTCCCTGAGAAGGTCAGTTGATCTTTACTTCTGTCCAGGTCACGTAGGAGGCTGGGTGCAGCAACTTACGCTCCCTATGGAGGGGGAGCCCAGGTTCTGGGTCTCCACAATGTTTAAAATCGTACATCTTTACTTACAATACCACTTTAAAATCTGTATTAGTTTGCAAGTTGCCAGAATGCGATAAACCAGAACTGGAATGGCTTTTTAAAAGGGGAATTTAATAAGTTGCAAGTTTACAGTTCAAGCCTATGAAAATGTCCAATGTCCGATGACCAGGGAATGATGCCTTAATTCAAGTAGGACAGATGGGTCAGGAACACCTCTGCCAGCTGGGAAGTACGTGGCTGGCATCTGCTGGTCCCTTGCTTCTGGGCTCTGTTGCTTTCAGCCTCTGTTTCTGTGGGGGTTCCTCACTTTGCTTCTCCAGGGCAGGCTTTTATCTCTTGGCTTCCCTTGGCTCTCTACAGATTCTGACTTGCTTAATATCTCATGGCGTCAACTGTTGGGCTCCAAACATCTCTAAACATCGTGTCTCTGTTCTCGGCTTGTCAGCTCTGCTCTGAAGTTTCTGACTTTCACCAAAATGTTTCCTCTTTTAAAAGATTCCAGTAAACTGATCAAGACATACCTGGAATGGGTGGAGGCACATCTCCATCTAAGCAAGAGTTCACATCCACAATCGTGTCACATCACCATGGAGATAATCTAATCAAAAGATTCCAATCTACATTATTGAATCAGGATTAAAAGAAATGGCTACACCCACAAGATTGGATCAGGAATAAAACACAGCTTTTCTGGGGTACATAATACTTTCAAACTGGCACTAAGTCACTGTTAGTACATGTATATGAAATGTACTTAACATTGCATTTTTCAAAAACATTTTCCTTATAAAAGTATGATGTGTTTTAAATGTTGGTACATAAGGTAGGGGACGCACTGGTACATAGTAGACACTTAATAAAATTTTACTCTATGTTGCTATGGTGATATGTTAGTGTTATTTTAGCAAAACTTGAATAGGGGGTCACATAAGGGATCCTCTAATAACAAGAAGAACAAATAAGGCTTTTGGAATGTATTTTCTGGAAGGAGTTTGGAATATCCAAAAGCTCCCCAGAGGCACCATCATCTCTGGATTTGTACTTGCCAGTTGAATGGTCTACGAATCAAGCAGCAAGTATTTCGGCTCACTCTCTGTAGCCATCAGAAATGTACGGCTGTGATTTCAACTCTTCCTCTCCTTCACCTCTTTGGTTTTAGGAGACAAAAACCTGTGCTCCCAACCCCACCCCTATCCCCAGATGCAATTATCAAAAATACCTGTGTGTCTTTCAAGCAGCAAGCATCTTAAATGCTGTGTTAACAGATTTATCACTTGCCTAGAAACACAACATCTTCAAATGAGAAACCCAGGTCAGTCATGAAAGAAAAGCCATTTAATTTCTCAGACAATTTTATAAAAAAAAGGTTACCAGAAGTGGTCAGTGCCTGAGCTGACAGCAGGAACAGTGGTGAAGTTTAACCCCTTTCTGAGTTGCGTTTCACAAGGGGCCCACTCATGGTTGTTCTCTCCTTTTCACTTGCTTTTTTTGTGGCCACTACGCATCTTTAATATGATCAGCGATTAACAGCAAATTCTATTTTATTCTTGATATAGCTAAGCCTCAGCCTCTCAGTTAGGAAGTGGAATTGGATCCTGGAGAGAGAAAAATGAGCAGTTCCTCCAGAAGCTGGGCAGAAGGCTGTCTACAAGTGTCTGAATCTGAATAACTGTGGATTAGCCACGGCAATGGGGATACTGGGTCTGCAGGCAGTTCCCTAGTGTGGGGGAATATCAATCAGGCCTTCAGGTGGAGACACACTCAGTTACCACCTGGCAACTCCAAGTCCTGATGGCTGGTCCCAGACCCTCCAAGGAATAACAGCTGCACCACTTCCTTTTTTTTTTTTTTTTTTTCAAGCAAACTGATTGATCCTCGAGCTTCAAAGCTGAGCTGAGTTGAAGAGGAAAGCTCATTTGTTTTTCTGAGCAATTTTATCTACCTACTGATTGCCTCTTGCTCCCTGAAAAACATCCGTTCTTGCATATGAAATAAACTCACAAAATTCATCCATTAAATTGAGCCCCACTGGGAATTTAAAAGAGTATTGTGTTTAATTATCTGTGGAATGAAAAGTATAACAACCACACGGCTACTGTATACAACTTTTGCACACAAAAGTATAACTATCATTTGTTACCCTTAATCAGGAGCTTCGTTGTGAAGGTCCCCCAGCAACACACACACACACCACCAACATCCCCTTTTCTCCTCTACGTGCCTTAATCCTTTTTTTATATATACGCTTGTTCTAGTTTGCTAGCTGCCGGAATGCAATATACCAGAAATGGAATGGCTTTTAAAAAGGGGAATTTAATAAGTTGCTAGTTTACAGTTCTAAGGCCAAGGAAACATCCCAATTAAAACAAGTCTATAGAAATGTCAATCTAAGGCATCCAGGGAAAGAGACCTTGGTTCAGGAAGCCCGATAAAGTTCAGGGCTTCTTTCTCAAGTGGAAGGCACATGGCGAACACAGTCACAGTTTCTCTCTTATCTTCAAAGGCACATGGTGAACATGGTCAGGGTCCCTCTCTCATCTGAAAGGGCACACGGCATTATCTGCCAGCTTCTTCTCCTGGCTTCCTGTTTCATGAAGCTCCCCGGGAGGCATTTTCCTTTTTCATCTCCAAAGGTCGCTGGCTGTGGACTCTCTGCTTCATGGTGCTGCAGCATTCTCCATTCTTTCCAAATCTCCCATTCTCCAAAATGTTTCCTCTTTTATAGGATTCCAATAAACCAATCAAGACCCACCCAAATGGGTGGAGACATGTCATCATCTAATCCAGCTTAACAACCACTCCTGACTAAATTACATCATCCAGGGAGATGATCTGATTACAGTTTCAAACATACAGTATTGAATAGGAATTATTTTACCTTTATGAAATGGGATTTTGATTAAAACTTGGCTTTTCTAGGGGGCATACATCCTTTTAAACCAGCACAATGCTTTATGGCGGGGTCACATTTAATTATTTTTCCATGTGAGATTCCCATAATTGCAGCACCATTTGTTGAAGTTTTTGTTTGTTTTGCTTGTTTGTTTTTGGGGAAGTGCATGGACCAGAATCGAAAGAGGGTCTCCCTCAAGGCAGGCGGGAATTCTACCGCTGAACCACCCTTGCACTCCACCTGCCTTAATTCTTTAATCAAATTAGATGTGTTCGCTAATTACAAATGCCATATGCAAATCTCTATTTCCTTCTGTTCACTTCTAGTTGCCTTGCTGTCTTTTCTCCCAGACTTGGAAGAACTGGGTATTTCCTGGAATGATTCCATTGGGACAACCCTTCATTCAGTCACCCAGCACATGTATCTTATCAGCAAATTAAAAGTCCTGAGGCTGAGTAGTTGCAGACTCACTGCTGCTGATGTCCGAGCACAAGGTATGATGAATGAAACTTTAATCCAAACCCCCAGGGACAGACTGTTTATGGCACTGCCTGCAGGGGTCATGGATATGGGGACTCTACGTGACGTAATGCTGTGTAAGCAATCATGTACCTTCTAAATAAATAGCTATGAGACCCATGCCTGCTGTTGTGCTAAGCTCTGTTGTGCTAAGAGAAAGAAACAAGCTGATCATGTGAGCTCACAGAGCTTGAAATAGAAGTAATCGCAAAACTTACCCACTCTGATTCTTGGTTACCTCATCCATAAAATGGAGCATTTGGAGTAGACAATAAAGTTATTTTTCCAATTCCAAAACAATACTTCCCTCTTCTATTTTCCCATCCCCCTTTTAAAAATTGATCAAAACAAAAATTTTCAACTAAAGGCAATGATTTCATTAGAGCCTTAATTAAGTTAGTCTATATACTGAATGAAATCCATAGTAAGTCATGCTACTTACCCAACTGCTTTACCAAAATGTCTGCTGGTTTGTTAGACATCATTGATATTTTTATTCTTTTGGCCTAAAGTTTCTTATTTTGATCAGCTATATCTCTGAAAAGATTTCTGTAGAAACACCCAGATTTATGCCTAATGGTTATGAGAATGGAAATGATCTGCCAAAACACATCTCTACTAATTTTTCTTCCAAAAATGTGCAGAAACTACCAAAGCAATAAACTGGGTCTCCATGCCCTTCCTTGGTCTAGACCATTGTGTGTGTGTGTATGTGTGTGTGTGTGTGTGTGTGTGTGTGAGAGAGAGAGAGAGAGAGAGAGAGAGAGAGAGAGAGAAAGCAAAGTGGATGGTTTGTACTAAGCCAGGAACTGCAGTGAACAAAACTGCGAGGCAGGTACAGTTTGGCTTTGCTCTCCTATTGTTCACTCCTAGGCAATGGAGGATAACGTAGCCCACCCATTCTGTAGGAAAATTAAAACCCTGGAGTTGGCCAGACTTTAGTTGAATTTCTAGTCCCATATCTACCTAGCTGTGGCCCTATGGACGAATGAACTTTTCTGGGCCTCGGTTTTCTTATCTTTGAAATGGGAGTGATATCCATCTCAGAAAAAATTGTTGTGAGGAATAAATAATGTAATATGCAAAAAGTGCCTACTACATGCTGGCACACAGTAAATGCTCAACAATTGGTAGCCCCTTCTTTCCCTTTCCTCATCCAATATTAGCTTTCTGTGGGTTACATGAGCAACTTAGTCTCATTCACCTGCAGGGTGGTTATTGTGTAGCAGAGTTACAAATTTAATATACTGCTTCTCAGATGTGAAAAGAAAATGTAGTTTCTTTACTTTCTATGATTTGCCTAATCTTGTGCATGATCCTCTGCCCTTGGGAAGCCAGGGAATGCTTATTACTTCTGCCCTGTAATCTACCCCAAACTTTCCTGATCCATGAGGGAGTCTAGGAGAGAGTCTGCCCTCTTGTCTCTCTAATATTTTGTGCCTTCCACCCTCTCCCAAAGCCTTCCTGTACTCTGGAAGGATTTTTGCATCCTCTCCCACCAGGAGACACTTATCTTTTCATTTATACTCTGTCCTCCAACCTTAGCCTAAATGGCAGATGAGGTATAAAGAGAAAAAAAGATGGTTTACTGATAAGAGAATATAAATCAGGAGGTACTCCAAAATTATCATACCTGTTTATAGTTGCTTCATGCAGGATGGTAAATTCTCCCATACAATGTCTGCTGACATTGTCTCTTCCTCCCTGATTCTGGAAGATGCCTCAGAGCTATAGAAAGCCACCCCCGACTCGCTGGCAGCAGTGCATGAGATGACACCCAGTGAGCTTAACATGCTATGCATTTTAACCTGGAGCTCCCGGACCCCCAAAACCTTAATCCATGGAGCGAATAACCAATGGTGGAAGTTCACGCCCTGCTGCAGCCAGTAGAAGAGAGGCTTCTGGACACGGAGGGCTTCCCAGGACCCTTGATCATTCAGTTGTTAAGAAGGGCTCAGCACGTTGGGGACATTTTCCACGTGTATGTCTCTCCACCCTGCCTACCCGTAAGGCAGTGAAATCCTTCCTGCGGCTGATCTGTCTGGACTCTTGCCCTATTTTTTCCCAGCCTCTACGCTGTAGTCAGTACTCGGATGCTTTCCTGTGAAACATGGTTTTAGAAATGTCCAGCTTCACCACTCTCTCACTGCACCGCCCCCCATCCCAGCAGCTGTCAGAAGCGGCTAGCGCCTAATGGCCTCCTTTGTTTTTTGCATCGTGTAGTGTTCACTTTCTTGTTCATGGTAAACACAAGCCTTTGGCTTTTATTACAATTGCAATTAATTATGTGCCCGATTATTGCTACTAAATGTCCACACTAATATCCTACACTCTATGGGCAGATTAACACTATGTATTTTTTTTTTCATTTTTCATCACAATCGACTTTTTCTTTCTTTTTTGTGTGAAAAATAACATATATACACAAGAGCAATAACTTGCAAAGCACTGATGTCCTCTCATTAGTTCCTTCCTGATATTCTTGATGTCCAGGTAAGCTTCACCCCATGGTGGCCAGTTCCTTGCTTTGCCTCACCTCCACCTCTGTGACCAAGGTCGTTGGAAATGCTGGTCCCATGGAGGGTGGATAAGAGAAAGTAGAGGGAGCGGTGCAAATATTTACTACTACAAAAATAACTCAGTAAAGCCACACTACCACTAGTAGTGGCTTTTTTTTAACAATGAGAAATTTTAGCTTGTAAGCATGGTTTCAGAATTTTAGAGGGACTAGAATTGTTGTGTCTGTAAATAACGAGGCATGACCTGCCGTGCGTGGACAGAGACTGGGGCTTTTCTTCTCTGTTCCTCAGCAGCTAAGCAGCACTGGTCTAGCTTCGATACTCCATGAATATGTTGTCCTGATTTTTAAATGAATTTCCTGTTCTGTGGGCCAACCATCAGCCAGCCTCTGAGCCATTTTGTAACAGGCGAAGCCCTTAAAACGATCCCTGGCTTTGAAGAGCTCAGTTTTGTCCTGGAACAGCAAAGTAGGAGGGAACTTGCCTCTGATTCTCCAGAAGTTCCAAGAAGGGAGCAAAATACAAACACTTGAGCTTGTGGATCGTGACCTCACATGAGAAGATTGAGCCTTCTTTGGCAAGTGGGACTTGGAAGAGGCCTTTCCAGGAAGAAAAAAAATGTGGAGATGTATGGTTGAATGGCTTGCAAGACTAAATTTGCTGCGTCTTCTTGTACCTTGAATTTCAGGGGTAGAGGGGTTGGTTTTCTATATCCTCAGGTCACACTAAACTGTATTCCCTCCTCCTCTCTGCCCCGACTTTCATTTTCACACGCTGGTAGGGCATTGCCTTTTGTTTTTTGCTTTCCTTCTTCCTTCGGGGTGATTTGCTATCTATGTTGCAAAATCTCTAAATACTAGATTTTTCCATTAACCGAAACATCGGAAGCAGTTTAAACAGTATTGCACGGAGATTAAAAAGCACCTCAGATCTGAAATATTGGAGTTGTATTCATGTGGATTATCACAAAAAAGTGTCAAAATATCGGATGAGTTAACAATGACCGAATTTAAGGCATGCATTTTTAAAAGCTGTTAGGAAATAAAATGGAATGAAAAGGGTGGTTGTGTTGCAAAACAAGATTACAGGTAATTTAAATCCTTACGTTTTATTCATTTTCTAAATGTTTTACAGTGACCATATAATTTCACGATTACAAAAGTAAGTGTTGTAACTGGCCGACAGGATATTTTAGGTTTGAGATAGACATTGGGGGCAAAATAAATGTTTCTATGCTACTGAAGCTGCCAGTTTCCCTCTTTGAAAATGCCATCATTAATTTATGCTCAGCAATGGAGAGGAGTTGGCTTTAGTGAAAGGAATGGCTTCAGTGGCATCTATGTTTAAACTGTCTCCTACATAGAATATCCACATTAATGGAGAATATGAAGTGAAATTGTGCTTTTTCCTTTGATATACAGAGCCTGTAAAATCATTCACTTAAAAGTCTATTAAAACCCTAATGCTCAAATGTAGAAGGAAGGGAATCATTAGTTCCAAGATTCAGGTCAAAATCATAATCAGTGCAGATCACGAAGAAAATGAAAATCATAATCAATGCAGATCACAGAGAGAATGGTTTTAAAATTGTAGTCAGGTCTGTAGAGGGCTGGAGGGTAGGAAGTCTACTTCTTTGGTTTTTGTCAACACAGTGCACTCAATCTCTTTTCTTGCAGACCCGCCCCTTTCCCTGCTACACTCTTTCCTACCACCTTGCAGTATGTCAGAATAGAACTTTGACTTTCTTTGCAGATACTGCGCTTCCATATTTGTGGGAACTAAGGAAATTAGACCCTTCCTGGAAGAAGGAGCTAGGTGGTGGTTCTGAAGACTCGGCAGCTCAGCTGGCTCCACTGAGGCCCCTGCAGGTCCCGGGTCCTCACCAGTGCTCACTCCCAGCAGGCCATAGAACGTCACTGAGGAACTAGATCCTGCAGAGTGGAGCAATGACTTTTGAACCCTTGGCAGATATTTGGAAACTTGGCAATTTGAGATGTACATGTAAACTTGCTTTTTCCGAGGCAATTGGGAGACTTAAATAATAAAAGTTCTATGAACACCCCCAGCACGTTATTTAGCTTGTATCAAATGCCTAGTAAATGTTAGTGAATCTAAATTCCTCCCGTACATGTCTATAAATGATAGGTCTGGCATTTGAAGGGAAAGAATTGAATTTATGTTGCTTTTTAGAAATGAATGTCAGTGTCACAAAGTTTATTACAAACGGGTCTGTAGAGAGAAAGCCAAGACAAAGGATGTTGAGGCTTTTTGACTAAGTGAAGTTAAGCCACTAAGCCACAAATGAAGTTACAGAAAACGTCAATGGATGCTCCCTACAACTTTGAGTGAGTATAATTACTTTCCAACCACAAATGTAGTCCTGTAATTACAATGTATAACGTGGAAATGCAATTTCCCATGACAAACAGAGGAAGCATAGCCTTGTGATTAAGAGTTGTACGTCATCTGTGACCACAATAAACCTTCAAAATGTATCCAGCATCTGTATCCAGCATCTGATCACAGCTCACCATCTCCACCTCTACCACCCTACAGGTCACCATCATCTGTTGTCACGATTATTTATTGCAAGAGCCCAAAACTGGTGTCCCTGTTCTTCTATCACTCTACTTCTCTTACCCTTTCCCCTCTTTGACTCTCTTCTAGCCACACCATCCTTACAGACCCTCAGACCCACCACCCATGCATGGCCTGAGGCTTTTGCCCTCGTTCTCCCTCTACCTGGGAACTCCCTTCAGCGCGCTCTCCCACTTCCTCAGGTGCCTGTTCAATTATCACCTTATCAGTGAGGTCCTCCTGACCATCCCATTTAATTTAACACCCCACCCCAACCTCCTTCCAACCATTCCCTATTCCCCTTGCCCAACTTCCTCGCTATTCAAAGTGTCTTCCGTGGACCAGCAGCTTGGACATCCCCTGGGAACTTGCTAGAAATGCAGACTCTCACGCCTTAGCCCAGACCTACTGAATTGGAATTTGTATATTTAAGATCCCAATGGTGATTCCTATGCAAAAGTAAAGTATGACAAAAACTTGGTCCCAGATCAAGATAGAATAGACTCACTTTCCCAATTCCTCCTGCTATGTTCAGTTAAAACTCTCTACAAAGAGATAAAAAATGATAAAGTAAAATGGAATTCTTAAAAAAAAAAAAAGCTTAAATATCCCATAGGCAGGCAGAAAAATGAAAACAGAGAGACAAACAGAAAAAAATTTAAATGGCCCTAATATTGTAACAATTGCATTAACTGTAAATGATCTAATTACACTAATTAAAATACAGAGGTTGGCAGAATGGATCCTAAAAACAGGACCCAACTATATGCAACGGGATTTGCTAATTGAAAAAAAGCAAAAGGCCACAAACTGTATGATTCCATTTATATAACATTCTCAGTATGACAAAATTATAGAGATGGAGAACAGATTAGTAGTTGGTAGAGGTTGAAGATGGGGGGTGGGTATAACGAAAGTGGGGTCACAATGGAGATCTTCATGGTGCTGGAATAGTTAGGTATCTGGAATGTGGTGGTGGTTACATGAGCTACATGTGATAAAATTTATAGGAAGACAAACACATTGTACCAACATCAATTTCCTGATTTTATATTATACTAGAGTTACAGAACATGTTACCATTTTGGGAAACTGGGTGAAAGGTACATGAGAAGGATGCTGTAATATTTTTTGCAACTTCCTAGGAATCTCTAATTATTTCAAAATAAAAATGTAATAAAAACACTGCCTTAATTTTTCTCTATAGTCATAACATCATTAATATAAATTTGGTTTTTTTATATTAATGCCACCCAACCAGAAGTGAAGCTCTATGAGATCAGGGACTTGGTTGGATTTGTTCACGCTATACCCCTGTGTGAGAGCTTTCCTGGCTTGTAGACTGTGCTCATTTGGTATCTGCAGAGTGAAGGAAAGATTGCATGCATTTTCACAGTCAGCATATCTCAAGGGAAATATCCAGGAGATAATTACTTTATAAAAAGATACAGCATAAATAGAAATCAGAGCAGAACAGAACTTCACCCCAACTAAGCTTAAGATACTCTTATTATCTGTTAGGTATTTATAATCTTTTATAAATATCCTATTCCTTTTGCTATTCCCTAGCAAAAAAAAAAAAAAATACTGGCTAACACAACTTTTCTTTTTCTTTTCAAAGCACCTGTCAATAAACCCCACCCCACCCCCACTCCCATTGAGTTAAGAGTTCCTCATTAGCACAGCTAACTGCTACTTGGGGCTTCTGGCTTCATTTATGATTAGTAGCCAAGGATGAATCAAACATCAAATAAAATGGGGTTTATAATTTTCTATTTCCATATAAGGCTCCCCTATAAATCCATGGGTTTAGTAGTTGGGTAACTTAGATCCAGACACTTTTGTGTCCCTGAACCTTATTTCCTTCAGCTTTAAACCCTATAAACCCATGGGGTTCCATTGAAGCCCATAGCCCCTTTCTGCATCTCTTCCTCCTGTTTCACCAGTATTCCTGCCCTCCTTTTCAGTTCTTAGGAAAAGATCTGGTTGTATAAATATAGAGGTCACTGTGTGATTTCTCCCGAGGACATCTTCAGTGTAAGGTATCGCTCACATTTGGACCGAAGACTTTGTCTTCAACCAAGGAATCCAGGAGTATTAGGAAAAGAGCGAGGAGAGGCATCTTGCCTCTAGGCTTACACCAAGCAAGCAGTCCTCTGCTCTTTCTGCAGGAATGGCCTGGCTGCCTGGGGTCAGCTGGTAAGGAAGGCTGTTTATAGAGAGACTATTTTTAATGAGATGTTGGAAGATGGTGGCAGTGACCCTCTGTTGGAGTGGAGTGATGGAAAAGGGCTGGGCATAGAGCCCAATAAGCCCTGCCTCTGCGCTTACTAGTTGTGTAACTTAGTTCTAGACTCTTTTGTATCCCTGAAACTTACTTTTCTTAGCTTTAAAATGGGGACCCCAATGCTGTCCTCCTTCTTCACAGGCCAGACCATGGGTTCCTCCAGGATAGGAGTGTCATCTCTCCATTGTTTGAGCACATAGTTGGCACCCAGTATATGCTTGTTGAATATGTGATTGAATGAATGGATAGAGAAAAAGAATAAAGACAATTTTAGTTGAATACAGTTTGGGGTGGAAAACAGTAAAATGGTTTTTTACGTCTAACATCTGTTTTTTAGACCTGTTAAATTATTTCTCAGAGTCCCATCCGTCACTTTGTGAAAATGAGAAGAGTTCAAGTCTTTCCTGAAGATTTTCATGTAACATAACAATTGCTTTTTGAGCTGTAGGCGGAGCATTATGGGATTACCATCCTCTTTTACTCATCATAGAATGAGTGACATACCTGAGGAGACACCCTGTGCTGGTTTGAAAGGATGTATGTCTACTAGAAAAGCCATGTTTTAATCCTAATCCCATTTTGTAAAGGCAGCTGTTTCTTCTAATCCCTATTCAGTATTGCATGTTTGAATTAGATCATCTCCCTGGAGATGTGATTTAATCAAGAGTGGTTGTTAAACTGGATTAGGTGGAGGCATGTCTCCACCCATTTGGGTGTGTCTTGATTAGTTTCTGGAGTCCTATAAAAGAGGAAACATTTTGGAGAAGGAAAGAGATTCGGAGAGAGCAGAGAATGCTGAAGCACCACGAAGCAGAGAGTCCACGAGCCAGCGACCTTTGGAGATGAGAAAGGAAAACGCCTCTGGGGGAGCTTCATGAAACAGGAAGCCAGGAGAGAAAGCTAACAGATGACACTGTGCTTGCCATGTGCCCTTCCAGCTGAGAGAGAAACCCTGACGCTGTTAGCCATATGCCTTCTCACTTGAGAGAGAAACCCTGAACTTCATTGGCCTTCTTGAACCAAGGTATCATTCCCTGGATGCCTTAGATTGGACATTAGTATAGACTTGTTGTAATTGGGACATTTTCTCGGCCTTAGAACTGCAAGCTAGCAACTTATTAAATTCCCCTTTTTAAAAGCCATTCTGTTTCTGGTATATTGCATTCTGGCAGCTAGCAAACTAGAACTCACCCATAAGTCTTCAGTCCACTAGATTCCAAATGAAGGATTCCTTTGACATGACTAAATAGAAACAAATACCACATGCTCATCTCTGTGTTAGAGGAACATGTTAGAGGATCTCAATTGTTATCACTCTTATATAGAGGGATTAGCCTTCCTTAGGTAGGTACAGAGGCACCAATACCGATGAATGGCCTTGGAAAGCTAAGAATTATTTAATAACTGTGGCAAATTGCATTGCTTTCCTCCTGCTTAGTTTTGAAAAGATAGAAATGGAAATGCATTCTGCTTTAATCTGTGTGATGTTAAATAACTGAACATTCTTTTACCTGATAGCTTCAAAGAAATAGAATTAAGGGTCATTTAGCCGACAACTATTGATTAAACAGCTGATTCTGTAAGGCACTGTCATGTGGGCTACAGAAAATGTAAATAGTCAAGAAGCTTGTCTAGTAGGGACAGGAATAAACCAATACATTTCTAGAAACACAAAATGCTGAGGGAGATTTGCAGAGGGAGGAATCATTATAGCTGTTGAAATCACAAGTGCCAGTCTGCCCTTCATCTTTCTCTCTGCCTGGACTCCTTCTTCCTTCCACTAACATTTGTCACATGCGTGTGGTCCTCCAGGTACAAACCTAGGCTTGGGACATGGAGCTTGCCTTCTAGTGAAGGAAGACAGAAAATAAACACATGTGTAAACAAAACAAAATAAAACAATCAGGTAATGGTGGGTGCTGTGATGGTGACCAAGAGGTCACTTTGGCTTGGTGGCTTTGGAAGGTTCTTTGATGGAGGTGACATCTAAGCTGGGCTTTGCATGATGAGTCAGCCTCACAGAGATCCATGGAAACTGTGTTTCTTGGGTTGGTGAGAGCTAGGGCAAAGGTCCTGGGTCAGGAAAAGTAGCAGGAAGAAGGCTGGGGTATAATGAGCTAGGGGTAAGTAACTCCTGGTCTGGCAGGGGTTCTCAGGACCCCACACCAGTGCTGTTACCCACAGGTACCTGTTCTGATGTCTGAAATTCTGAGGAAAGAATGATAATATACATTCGTTGAGCAATTATTATGTGCCAGCTGCTGTGTCAAGCACTTTAACATACCAAGTGATTTTACCTTTCCATTTCATGGTTAGAATATTGAGGTTCAGACAGATTAAGTCATTTGTTGAAAACCCCACAGCTCTTTAGTAGCAGAGTCAGGATTAGAACCCACTTGTATCTACCTCCAGAGTCTTGACTCTTCACTTCTAGTCTGGAAAGTGGCTCGGAAGTAGTAGAAAAGCACAAACTGCGTACTGGGAAGTGTGCTGGTTTGCATGGGGAGGGTGTGTAAGGGAGGGCAGTGGTCAAACTGGGGAGAGCTTTGGTTTCCAGATTAAGGAGTTTGTGGAAACACAAGACTCAGAAGACTTTTGGTGAGATGGTGCCTAAATCATGTCACTGTGTGATATTTTAACAGCCCAGATCATTCCGTTACTCTCGAATCTTCGAGAATGGAATTTATCAGCCAATAAAATGATGGGCAGCTCTTCTAATAACCTACTCAGCAGGCTCCGAGTCTTACCAGCATTGAAGTCGTTACTGATCAATAACCGTGCTTTGGAAAGTGAAACTTTCACAGCTCTTGGTAAGAGAATTTCCTAGATTCCTGGAAGTACTCTACAAAAAAAAGAGGCCTCTTTTTCCTTCTCTACATATGAATTTCATTCCAAGACTCAGTCATAGAGTTGTAGAGCACAAATTTACCTTTTTTTCAGGAAATAAGCCCTCTTGAAAGGATCTTAAATGATTCTGGCATTTGCAAACTGAACATTTAAAATGTAAAGTGTGAGTAACCAACGCTGGAGGTCCGCTCCCAGAGTAGCTTGCAGCTTTACTGAGGGGTTCTGTGCCCTGGGGTTGTGGTGAGTCTCATGGGAAAAGTGAGGCAATGACTAGTGAGTGATCCCAGCCGTCTGCCTGGACTTGCTGTGCTCTCTCAGGAACCCGGGACTGCCTGAGGGCAGTGTGTATGTCCCAGCTGAGGTCAAGGAGCTACTGAAGCTGAAACTTCTGCTCATTTGGAGGCAAGAGCATGGTCAGCATGTAGAGGGAGATATTTCGAGGCAAAGAGATCTTGCAGCACTTTTCTGAATTTATCACTCAGGTTGCCAACCCTCCGTGCATATGGCTTCTAGTGAATCAGTGATTTGCTTGAAGGGCTCACAGGTCTCAGCATCCAGTTGGCTAATACTCAGGGCTAATACTAATTAGAGTGAAATGATACAAAGCAAGATCAGCAAAGGGAAGTGAAGTCCAGAGGAAACCAAGCACAAACTTCTGAGAGTCCTCTCCCAGTGGATGCACTTAATTCCTCCAGCAATGAGTTGTGATGGCATGTGTAAAGGGTTTATACCGGGGAAGCTCACTTAAGCCTTGGAGTTCAGGGTTTTTATTGGGGGTCAATCACAGAGCCACCCTCTGCCTAGCATGTACCAAAATTCCAGACTCCCAGAAGGAAAGCAGGTGTGGAGCATAAACCACATTGTTTGCACAAACCCATGAGGCTCAGTAAACCACCCTTATGAGGTAGGGCATAGGAGGAGCACTCCCGAAATCTAAGTTCCCAGATGCTAGACAAGGGCTAGCCCTGCAAGTAGGCCTTTTTAAGAAAAGCTGTCTCTGACCTGTTAAGTTGATTCTTTTCTGCACGCATACCCAGGGCTAGAGTTGGATTCTGGTACTTCCTGGATGATGAGGAGAACAGAGTCCTTCTCTCTGACCCTGTCCCAAGTGTTATGTCAGTTGACACTTCCTTAAAAATGAATTACAGGGCGGCTGCCGTGGCTCAGCAGGCAGAGCTCTGACCTGACCTGCTGGAGGTCTGGAGTTCGATCCCTGGTGCCTGCTGCCCATATGCAAATTAAAAAAAAAAAAAAAAAAAGAATTACACTATGGACCAGACAAAGACATGTTCTTTGTCATTTCCATGGGTAAAGATGAATGCATATTGCTTACCCCTGATTCTAGGAGCTCTACATTTTGGGTATTCTTCCTCTCCTTATCAGCCTAAGTATTGTCTTCAACTCAGGTAGACCTGGTCTTTGCTGGGCACTGCTCCAGCCCCACCCCAAGCACCGCTCATCTAATCGCCCACGTGTCTGGATAGGGGAAAAGCAGCTGGAGTCCACAGAAGTGCTTTGGGGGGTGGGGGGTGGGGGGCTGTGAACTTCCTAAAATTGAATTTTTGTGTGTGTGTGTGTATGGTGATTTTCTTGCTCCAAAGCATCTAGAATCAAACTACTTGAATTCAAATCCTGGCTCTAGCTCTTGTGAGTTTGTGTCTTCATCTGTAAAATGTAAAATGGAGTGACAGTGGTACGTACCTGTTAGGGTTGTTAGAATTAAATGGGTTCATCCATGTAAAGTTCTTGGAAAAGTGGCTAACACAGAGTAAATGATAGTCGTTAATATTTTTATGGGGCAAGAGTCTCTAACTTTCATTTCTAAAAGTAAGTTGATTCTTATCACTGTCCAGTTGAAAGAGAGTCAATAGCTCCCCATTGTACCTCAGATAAAATCCAAATTCCCTTCTGTTCTCTAAACGGCCTGGGTGATCTGGCCGTTGTAGCTCTTGGCCCCTCTGCCCATTTCTCCAAGAACCCAGCTTCAGTGCGCTTCTTTCTTTGCCTTCATGTTACCAGTCTCTCTCCTGTCTTGAGAACTTCTTGTTCTCTGGAATGTCCTATCTGCCCCCTTCGGCCCCCACCCTCCCACCCTCCACCCTTGTGATGAACTCTGACTCATTTTTCAGGTCTCAGTGTAAATGTTCTTTTTTAAGTCAGCACCTACCTCCCTATCTAAATTAAGAGCTCCTGGACTTTTTCTTTATAGCCTTTATTAGAATTTATTATGCATTTATTTGTGTGCTTATTGAACATCAGTATTTCCCCCAGATGGTCACCTCCTCAAGGGTAGGGATTATGCTTATTCTTCATTGCAAACACAAAGCACACTATAGATATACTCTACATATTAGGTACGTAAGTAAGTAAGTAAATAAAGGGGTATGGAATTCCCCAAATCATTAATATACACACACACACGCAAACACAGGCATGCACACGTGCACAACACATTCCACTGCTCAGACTAATATTCAGTTAAAGTTCCATTAAAAATATATTTGCAGGGGGTGCACGGATAGTTCAGTGGTTAGAATGCCTGTCTTCCATGTGGGAGACCCGGGTTCGATTCCCGGACCATGCAGCACCCCCCAAAAAAATACATTTGCAGGCATATGATGTGTCATAAATATGCTCCCTAGTTGGAAAAATTTGAATTTTTTTAGAAAAAAATATTTTAAATGTTTTCAAAAAACAGCTCTTTAAGATAATTAACAGCACTGAATTATATATTAGATTGTCCTTAAAAGGGGGAATTTTAAGTTGTACATATGTTTCTAGAACAAAATTTAAAACAAACTATAAGACCTTACAACACATGAAACCTAATGTAAACATGGACTATAGTTAACAGTGCAAGTATTAAAATGTTCTTTCATCGATTTTGACAAAGATTCCACACTTATACAAGGTGCTAATAATGGGGAGGGGGCGTATATGGGAACTCTATTTTTGGCATGATTTTTTCATAAACCTGCAACAAATCTAATTTTTTTTTAATTGCAGCCATCAACAATCACAGCTCCTTCTAAACATAGCTGCAAACCTCCAAAGATCAATAATCATAATCAAGTAGAGGCTACCCTAAATTACATCATGTCATATATCTACCATTCAATTTCAATTAGGATGTAAATCCAGTAAATACATATTTGTCTACATCACTACTAAAGAAAATGAAAAAAAGTTCCATTTCTTCTTCTTAGTAGGTCTCTGTGCCACAAGAGTAGGATGGATTTTCTTATTAGATAATATTTAAGAAAATATCATTTGTGCCTTGATCACATATTATTCTTTGGGAAAAAAAGCAGAATAGTTTAAAATATAATTGACTATTATGCTTCAGAATACCTTGTTCTGGTTAATTTTAACTTTGGGGGCAACTGAGAATTAAGCAGCAAATCTTTTAATTTTCTTTGAAAATCTCTCTGAAGTACCTTAGTTCACTTCCTTGCATTAGTCATGACAGTTAAATAAACACAAATACACTTTGTTGTTTCCCAGTCCGGGGCGGCCTGGCTCTGCCTCTGAATTTCAGTGACAACTGTTCAGTGTCCTGCATATCAACCAGGACACACCTGGACATCTTGACTTAGCTGTCCCAAACCCTTTGCCTCTTTCTCCTTCCTAAATGTGAAGTGAAGGAAGGAAACCCCAGTTGACAGTGAATTCCATTTCATCAAGTTTTACTCTTCTCGAGTTTCCCACACGGCCCCCCAAATAAACATAGCAACATAAAATGAGGCCATGAATTTCAGGCAGCAGAAAACACCCCCCACAATCTTCTCAACCCAAGTGATATTAATACGTTGCCCCAGTTTACGGTCCTCAAATCCGAGGTCTGTGATCGATCAGGAAGCCTCAATTACTGCTTTTCTTATCATGATCACTTTTAACTGAAGCCTCCATGCACCTCCCTGCCCTGGAAATATTTAACCTTTCTTGGAATAAAGTGTGTTGGTGGAAACTTGAAGCTACTTCTGGAAACACTAAATCTTTCTACTTCCAAGTGCCGAGACTGAGCAGCTGTTCCCTGGCGGCAGAGGCCGTGGTACTCCTGGGTCTGAATCTACTACTGCAAAGCGGTCTCGGCGGTGTGCAGAGCCAGGTGAGCCTCCCCTGCAGAGTGCAGGCGCAGGGGGCAGAGGAGGCGGGGAAGGCGGGGAGCGAGGGTGACTGGTCCGCGGCAGGCACCGCTGTGGGTCCCAAAGGCCCCCTGAAGGCCCTGCCCTCCCCAGGGGGCGTGGAAGGCGGGGCTCGGGTCTGCCTTGTCCTCTACTGCTCCCACTTGTGGGCCCTACCTGCCCTTGCGTCTCATTTGTGGTTCCTGCCCGCTTGGTGAGGCTCCCCTCTTCAAGCCTTTGGTGGAATCATGTGTTTGGGGGGCTTTGGGGGGCTCAGCTGCACCACACTTGTCTTCCAGCTTGCCGGCGAGGGCCTGGTGGAGAGGCTGTTCCTTCAGCCCGAATCCAAAGTCAGAGCCAGTCGGCCGCGCTTCCCCCTTTTGCGGGTAACTCTGCTCCCTCGGTTGGGTCCTGGGTGACTTGCTTATTTTTTAAATAAATGCTCCTGTTTGGTTGTTTTTTTTAAAGTGCGGTCTGGGGCCCAAACTTCTGTGCAGCATTCCTTCCTCCCAACATCAGCTTAGGAGAGACCGGATTAAAACCAATGAGGGCAATTCCAGAGCCAGAAAAAGAAAAAAGGCAGTGCTGAGTGTTTCATCAAAGGGGCTGGACACAGGTGAGAAGGGTTCCTCCCACCCCCCACGGGCCTCTGCCCCACACCTTCCCCAGACCTGAGAGTCCTGGCGCTCCCTATGCCAGCTCAGCCCTGCTCGCTCTTGCCTCATCTACATTCTCCCTTCACAAATGTTGCCCTGTCCACATGGTACCTGTACGATTAATTTTTTCTTGAAATGGACTCTTTAGCTCAAATGTATTTATTTATTTACTTACTTATGACCTGTTCCACAGGTTTGAAAACCTGAAAACCTCCAAATGATCACTGCTCCTTGCTTTTCCACCCAGACAGTACCATTCCTTCCTTAGCCTCTCCCTTACCTGCGATGCGTCCCCTCCCCCTCTCCTCTAGACGAAACAAAAGAGGGCATTTTGCAGGGAATGCTGAGATAAGTATTGGGGTTTTTAATCATCCATGCCTGAGTCATTAAATATGCACCACTGGAATGTAACATTATTATCTAGTATGTCAATTGGTTATAATGTTATAAATTAAAAAAAGAAAAAAGTGGTACAAAAAAAAAAAGAAATGTTGATCACTACAGCTGAAACATGGATATCGGTGGTCATGGATGTTATTAGACTGTTGCCAGCTGAAGACCCTGCATAGAGGCTTGTTCTCTCTTTGGTAGGAAAAGGAGATGAGAGTGTTTAAAGGCATACTATAGCACCAATATGAAATGTTCTCCATGTTGATTTAGAAAGATGGAAAGAGAATTGAATAAGGAATAACTTTTGGACTGTGGGATTCCAGGTTATATAATATTTTACCCAAATACTCCCTAAAATCACTTCAATGTGTCCACCTCCCAATGGGAAACAATACATTTGAGACATCCCTGCTTTTCCTCGACTCCATTAATGTTTGGCCATCAACTACCAGATCTCTGAAGCAATGATCATCTCTCCAAATGAAGGGTCCAGAGCAGTCACCCCAGTCCTCGCACCTGTGTTTTCTGTGTAAATACAGCCAGTTCTGTTTGTGATATGCGTTGAAAAAATCACCGCACAATGGAAATATCGCACGATGAAAAACCACAGGGCTTGCAGGAAATCAGGGCTAGAAGAACAACCCTCAAAAACTTCATTCAGTGGCATTTTAAAAAAATAGGAAATGAATAAAAATGGTAGTACAGTTTGATATGTGTTAAATGGTTAAGAAATAGATGATGTTGCAAGCAAGTGAAAAAGTCCTGCCGTTTGCCTGTGGAAGTGGGCAGACAGCTCTCCTGCTGGCCTACTGGTCCCCAGGCTTGCCACTCTATGTGCAAGAGGGAGAGAACAAAGGGAGATAGAAAAAAGAGTGAGAGGAAAGATAGAGGGAAAGAACAGAGAACAGGGAGGAGCAGTACAAAATTGGTTGAGAGGAAAGAAGGGAAGACTGAAGAGCTGAGAGTTCAGGGTTCAGGCAGCCATGGGCTGCGTCATGTGTGTGTAAGGAGGGTGGAAGGAGGGTTATCTAAAATGAAAAGGTAAGTTCTAACTCCAGATGTGGCTAGGTGAGGCGTGTTGTTTGGTGAGGTGCATGCATGTGCGCATTCTATACATTTCCGTCTGCAGGTCTGTCCAGCTGGGCGCAGTTTTCTGCCTTCACCTTGTGTTTCTACTGGATGAATTGTGCACAAGCAAATGTGAAATTATGCTCAAATTGTTCCCTGCTATTTCAATCAGTTGGAAAAAATTTGCATTTACAAAACAAGTATTATAGCAGAGCTGACTGTAATTAGAAGATGAAGAAACAGTGTGATTTTTAATTTGTATTCCCTAATGACTAATGACAGTAGACATTGTTTTATGTGCTTGTTTGTCAACTGTATGTTTTTTTGGTGAAGTGTCTGCTCTACTCTTTTGCCTTGTCTATTCATTCTTTTAACTGTGCCTTTGGCAGAGCAAATTTTCAATTATTGTAAAGTTTATCAATTTTTTATTTCATGGATTGAACTTTGTTTTGTGTTGCATCTTAGAACTATGCAAAACCCAAGTTCTCAAAGATTATTACCATTTTTTTCTTCTAGAAGTTTCATATTTTATGTTTACATTTTGCCTTATTATCCATTCTGTATTAACTTTTGTACAAGTTGTGAGATGGATAGAGATTAATGTTTTTGGATGGCTATACAATTGTTCAAGCACCATTTAGTTGAAAAAACTAACCTTTCTCTGTTGAATTGCCTTTGCACTTTTGTCAAAAATCAATTGACCACTTGGAGATGATTGTATAATGATATAACTTTCACAATGTGACTGTGTGATTGTGAAAACCTTGTGTCTGATGCTCCTTTTATCTACCTTATCAAAAGATGAGTAAAACATATAGAATAAAAATAAATAATAGGGGGAACAAATGTTAAAATAAACTTAGATTGAAATGCTAATGATCACTGAAAGGGAGGGGTAAGGGGTATGGTATGTATAAATTTTTTTCTGTTGTCTTTTTATTTCTTTTTCTGAATTGATGCAAATGTTCTAAGAAGTGATCATGATGATGAGTATGCAACTATGTGATGATATTGTGAATTACTGATTATATATGTAGAATGGAATGATCATATGTTAAGAATGTTTGTATTTCTTTCTTGTCATTTTTTTTAATTTAAAAATTAATTAAAAATTAAAAAAAATCAATTGGCCATATTTGTATGGGTCTATTCCTGGACTCTTATTGATTACGTGTCTGGGCTTTCACCAATACCATACTGTCTTGATTACTGAATCGTTATAGAGAGTCTTGAAATTGGGTAGTATGAGACCTCTAACTTTTTTCTTTTCAAATTTTAGGTTATTCTGGTCCTTTGGCCTTTCCATATAAATTTTAGAGTCAGCTTGTTGATACCTACAAAAGACCCTGTTGGAATTTTTATTGGGATTGCACTGAATCAATAGATCAATTCAAAGAGAAACTTTGAATTCAGAGATAGACTCTTATTGAGTATCCAATCCATGAACAAAGGATATCTTTCTATTTACTGTAGTAATCTTTGATTTCTTTCACTGATGTTTTGTAGATTTTAGCATACAGATCCCACACATATTTTGTTAAATTTATCTAAGTATTTCATTTTTAATACTGTTATTAAAAGATGTGATATAAAATTTTTGGATTCTAATTGTTCATTGCTGTGGTATGTAGAAAAACAATTGAATTTGTGTATTGACATTTTCCTTTGAACTTGCTAAACTACTCTCTTAGTTCCAGAAAAATTTTGGCAGATAATCTATGGTATTTTCTACATAGACAATCACTCCATCTGTGATTAGAGGCCGTTTGATTTCTTTCTTTCCAGCCTGTATATTTTTTTAATTTTTCTTGGTTATTTAACTGGCTAGGATTTCCAGCATGATGCTGAATATGGGAAGTGTGGACACCTTTTCCTTTTTCCCAATCTTTTTTTTTTTTTAATTTGCATATGGGCAGGAGGCACCAGGGATCGAACTCCAGACCTCCAGCACGGCAGGTTGGAGCTCTGCTTGCTGAGCCATGGCAGCCACCCCTTTTTCCCAATCTTAGAGGAAATGTTCAGTCTTTTACTTTAAGTATGAAGTTAGCTGTAGGTTTGTTTTTATTTTTGTTTGTTTGTTAGTATGGAGAATATTCATTGATTCTCAACATTGGATCAGCCTTACCTTCCCAGGATAAACTCCACATGGTCATATTTTTTATATATTGTCAAATTTTATTTGCTGATATTTTGTTGAAGTTATTTATGTCTATGTTCATGAGGGGTAATGGTCTATAATTTTCTTTTCTTGTAATGTCTTTGTCTGGATTTGGTATCAGGGTAATTCTGGCCTCATAAGATGAATTAGGAAGTGTTCCTTCCTCCTTATTTTCTGTAAGTACATAGAATTGGTATTTGTTCTTCCTTAAATATTTGACAAAATTTATCATTCATCTGAGTTTGGAGTTTTCTTGGGGGGAAGTTTTAAACTACAGAATCAATTTTGAAAATAGATAAGGGACACTATTTAGGTTATGTGTTTCTTCTCTAGTGAGTTTTGTTAGTTTGTGTTCTTAAAGGATCTATTTCCTTAGAGCCAGGAGAAAGCCAGCAGACATAGCCATGTTCACCTATGCCCTTCCAGCTAAGAGAGAAATGTTGAATGTCATCAGCCTTCTTGAGCCAAGGTATCTTTCCCTGGATGCCTTAGGTTGGACATTTCTATAGACTTGCTTTAATTGGGACATTTTATTGGCCTTAGAACTGTAAACTAGCAACTTATTAAGTTCCCCTTTTTAAAATCTTTTCTGTTTCTGGTATATTGCAGTCCAGCAGCTAGCAAACTACAACAGCTTTTGGAACGAGAGAGTGGGTCGCTGCTGCATTTTGCAAATACCAAACACGTTGGAACAGTTTTTTAAATGGATAAGGGGAAGATTTTGGAGGGGTTGTGAGGAGCTTGATAGAGAAGGTTTAGAATGCTTTGAAGAGACTGTTGGTAGAAATGTGGACTCTAAAATACCTCTGACCAGGCTCTACACAGAAATGAGGTGTGTATTATTGCAGACTGGAAGGAAGGCGAACCTTGTTTTAAAATGGCAAATAGTGCTCACTTCAGCAGCACATATACTAAAATTGGAATGATACAGAGAAGATTAGCATGGCCCCTGCACAAGGATGACATGCAAATTCGTGAGGCATTCCATATTTTTAGAAAAAAAAAATTAAAAATAAATAAATAAATAAAATGGCAAATAATCTGGCAAAACTGACTAGTGGCTTTGGCTGGAAGGCAGATTTTAAAAACCATGAACTTGGATATTTAGCAGAAGAGATTTCCAAATTGAATGTGGAAAGTGCAGCCTGGTTTCTCTTTGCAGCTTATAGGGAAATATGACAGGAAAGAGATAAGCTGAGAACTGAACTCTTGGATACAAAGAAACCAGATATTGGAGTTCTGGAAAATTCTGGGCCTCCAGAAAGGGAGACCCCAGAGAATAGTGCCCCACATGAGGATTTAACCAAACATGGAACCAGCCAGCCATTTCAGAGAAAGCCAGGATTGGACATGGAGTTATCCAGGAAGGATTTGTGGAAACTCCTTATGTCTGATGGGCACGATCTGAGGCTACTGCATAGAAAGCCAATGTGAGTGCTGTGGGACCTGTATAAACAGAGCCGCTGCCAGTCTGGACTGAGGGGTTCAGAGAAGGGACACATTGGAGGAAAAATAACTTCAGAGGCAAAGCCATGGAGGCTGGGGTCTGAAGTCAAGAAGCCTCGGGCCAGGAGAGCAGACCCACCCAAGCATGTGGAGAGGGTGAGTTTGCCCCAAAGGCAGAGGATGGGCCTTCCACCTCATTGCAGTGGAAGAGTCATGCCACCTCAGGCCTTGGAGAGGGTGAAGCATATTCCTTGGGGTTTGGGGAGAGCTTGGCTGCCACCACATGAAGGGGTTGAGCATGTGCCTGGAGATGGCAAGAGAGCCTAGGTGCAGCCCCGATGCTTGGAGAGGGTGGAGCCGAGAGAAAGGTGGTCTCTCCAGCGTCCCCCAAGGTTGCGTTGGGGAAGAGGCAGGCTTCTGTGTAGGCCCTTGGAAAGGGTGGGACTGCCGCTTCCTAAAGCCCCGAAGATAAATGACTCTCAGACTTTGAAATCTAAAGGTCTTTGCCCTGCAGGTTTTCGAAACTGCTTGGGTCCAGTGACCCCTGTGTTCCTTCTTCCCTATGGAAATGGATATATGTATCCTATGAATGTTCCTCTTTTGCAGGTTGGCAGTAAATAACTTTGTTCTGAGTTTTACAGGTCCAGAGCCAGAGGAGAATTGTGCCTTAGGACAGCCCATGCCTGCAACTGACTTTGATGAGATTTTATACTGTTTCTAACTTTGTATTTGTATTGTTAATGAAATGGTTTAAGGCTTTCTGATATTGTTATAGAATGAATGTATTTTGCATTTGGAAAGAACATGTCTTTTGGGGGTTCAAAGGGTAGAATGTGCCAGTTTGAATTTGTGGTGGACCCCAGAAAAGCCATGTCCTTTAATCCTCATTCAATATTGCTGGGTGGAAGCATTTTGATTATTCCCATGAAGGTGTGACCCACACAATTGTGGGTGATAACTTTTGATCAGATAGCTTCCATAGAGTTGTAACTCCACCCATTAATCCTTTAAAAGAGGAAACATTTTGAGAGAGTGCCTTTTTGTAGAGCCACAAGAAAGCCAGCAGATGCCACCATGTTTGCCATGTGCCCTTCCAGTTGAGAGAGAAACATTGAATGTCATCTGCCTCCTTGAACCAAGGTATCTTTCCCTGGATGCCTTAGATTGTACATTTCTATAGACTTGTTTTAATTGGGACATTTTATCAGCCTTAGAACTGTAAACTAGCAACTTATTAAATTCCCCCTTTTAAAATCTTTTTTGTTTCTGGTATTTTGCATTTTGGCAGCTAGCAAACTAGAACACTTAGTCTACCTATAGGTGTGTTTAAGAATTACTTCCAGAGACCATTTTTGTTATTCAGATTTGGCCTCTCTCGCTCTCTAAATCAACTCTGCAAGTGAAATCTTTGCTTTCCCCACTACATGGAACATGACATCCAGGGGTGAAAGTCTCCCTGGTGGCATGGGAGATGACCCCCAGGGATGAGCCTGGCCCTGGCACTGGGGGATCAACAATGCCATCCTGAACAAAAGGGGGAAAAGAAGTGTAACCAATAAAGCATCAGTGGCTAGGAGAGTTCAAATAGAGTCAAGAACCTATTTTGGAGGTCACTCTTATGCAAGCTTCAGTTAGACATTGCTACCTATCATAACTTGCCAAACCCCACCTAAAACCATTCCTGCCAATCCTATAGAATGCCTAGGGCATTATATAAGATTCTACAAAGGTTCCATGCACTAGGGTAACTTTCTAGAAACCTACAGCCTCCAGATGGGTCCCTGGACCACATACATCCTGAAATGCAGAGGGGCCCGTCTCTCCAGAACATCAGCTAGTTCCATCGTCCTACCCCATATTATTGACAGCCCCTTCCAACATGAAAAAGTTAGAATGGCATAACCCAAATGCTCCTAAAAAGTGGGAGAGAGATCAAAAGTGATGGTGAAGTTATACAGAGAAGGTCGTGTTTAACAAGTGAGTAGGATTGCTGAATCAGTTGATATTTCTTTCAGTCTCCAGTATCTTAGAGCACCTAGAAGTAAAAACCTAAAATTGTGGAATTGTCTCCCATACCAAACTCTGAAACCTGTTCTACAACTAATTTTTTTTTTGCATGTGCTTTGAAACGTATTGCTTTTTTTCTATTTATATTGTTTCTCACACAAAAAATTCCTTTAGCCTCTAGTGTTTTTGGAACAGCTAGAAGAAAAAAACTGAAATACTGGAAATGAAACCCATAACAAACTTGGATATCTGTTCTATAACTACTTGTTGAAGTGTACTTTGAAAATCATTGCTTTTTCTTTCTTTTCTTTGAATATATGTTATATTTTATAATAAAAACTTTAAATAAAAAAAGAAAGGGGGGTTGTGGGCCATGGTGGCTCAGCAGGCAGGGTTCTCACCTGCCATGCAGGAGACCCAGGTTCCATTCCTGGTGCCTGCCCATGTAAACAAACAAAAAAAAGGATCTATTTCACTACAGGGCTGTAGTGATGTCCCGTCTTAATTACTGCTATTAGTAAATGTGGTCTTCTCTCCTTTAGTTCTTGGCAAGTTTGCCTAAAGTTGAATTCATTTTCTATTGCTGCATGGCAAATTAATTTGTGGCTTAAAACAATACCTAGTTATTAGTTTATAGTTCTGTATATCAGAAGTCTGGCACAGTTTGTCTACATGATCTGCTCGGGGTATAAGGCTAAAAGAAAGCTATTGGCCAGGGTGAATTCTCATCTGGGGACTCTGGGAGTGGATCCACTTTCCAGCTCATTCTTGTTGTATGCAAAATTCAGTTCATTTCAGATGTAGGACTAAGGTTCTCATTTCCTTGCTAGCTCTTACCTGCAGCTGCTCTCAGCTATTAAAGGCCATCCACTTTTCCTTGACTCCTGATCCTCTCATCTTCAAGAAGCAATGGAGTGTCCGTCCTTCTCATACTTCAAATCTCCCTGACTTCTTCTTCTTTGACCCCCTTTCTCTTATGACACCAGCTGGAGGAAAGTCTGCTTTTAAAGGGTTTGTGTGATTGGATTAACCCTACTTGAATAATTTCCCTTTCTTTAAGTCAACTGTGTCACATCACATAATCTAATCACAAGAGTAAAATCCATCATCCTGAGAACGAGTGTGGAAATCTTGGGAGCCATTCTAAGACTCCACAAGAGGTTTATTAATGTCTTCTCAAAAAATCAGCCTCTGTTATCACTGGCTTTTTTACTAAATTGGAAAACATTAAATATGTTTATTTCACTTAAAGTATATAATTAAAATTTGTTTCCCATTGGGAAAAGAAAAGAATTACTATAGTCCACAATCCTACTACTCAGATTTTAAAAGCATGTAAAAATATAAAATGTAATAGGGTAGTTACATGATTGGTACAGCACAGAAAGGTAAAATGAAAAATCAAAATCCTCTTCCTCTCTTAGCAGATCATTGTGTCTCCTTCCTGAATGTATACACATGGTTAAGAAATTACTATTAATCTTATTCTATACCATAGAGTCAGAGTTACTTAGTTGTTATAGATGCACAATAAATTATAAGTGAAATGACTTATTTCATTTATTTGTTTGTTTGTTTGTTTATTTCAGAGTGTCTTCTGCAATGAGTGACACTTAATCTAATCTAATCACTAGAAGGCTTTTAAGGAGAGCTCAGAAGAGACCATCACCCTTACCTCCTCACTGTTGCCCAGCCACCCTCTCTAGAGAGTTCACTGCTGACCTCAATCAGAGCCAGCTTGTGACCTGCCCTACAGACCTTGGACTCTACATCCCCATAGTTATGTGAGACACTTTTATAAATTCCATATTTACAGATATCTCCTGCTGATTCTGTTTCTCTAGAGAACACTAGCTAATACAGTGGGTAATATGGGGGTTCCCTCTCCTATTTGAAAATTTCTACAAAACAAATTTTTTTTTAAAGGAAAAAACATGCACATTGTCCATCTTAGTTTGTGAGAGCTGCTGCTGCAAGTACCACAAATGGGTTGGCTTAAACAACAGGTATTTATTGGCTCATGATTTTGAGACTAGAAATCTAAAATCAAGACTTGCTTTTTGGTTGGGCCACGGTGGCTCAGCAGGCAGAGTTCTCGCCTGCCATGCCAGAGACCCGGGTTCAATTCCCGGTGCCTGCCCATGCGAAAAAAGAAAACAAACAAACAAACAAAAAGACTTGCTTCTTCCCAGAGTCTGATTATTCTGGAACCGGCTGCCGGCAATTCATGTGGTTCCTTGGCTTGTACATCTGCCTCCTGTGACATGGCGCTATCCTCTCCTCCCTGGCTTCTGTGACTTCCTGGTTCTCCTTAGAAGGCCTCCAGGGTTCCACATTGAGAACCACCCTCATTCAGTGGCCACACCGTAACTAAAAATAACGTCTTTGTTTCAGTTTGCTAAAGCTGCAGGAATGCAATATACCAGAAATGGATTTCTGGATCCCCAGAAAGGGGATTTATTAGATCAGAAATTTGCAGTTCTAAGGCTGTGAAAATGTCTGAATTAAGGCATCAACAGGATGATACCTGGACACTGAAGAAGGCTGCCGGTATCTGGGACACCTCTGCCGGCTGGGAAGGCACATGGCTAGTGTCTGCTGGTCCTTGCTCCCTGTTTGTTGCTGCCAGCTTTAGATTCCAGGGTCCTGTCTTAGCTTCTCTAGGGCAAACTCGGGGTTTCATCTCTTAGCTTAGTACCTCCTGGGGTGTTTTCTCACCAAACATCTGTGCTTTTCTCCAAAATGTCTCTCTCTTAAAGGACTCCAGTAAATGGATTAAGATTGACCTTGAATGGGTGGGTCACATCTCCATAGAAACAACCTAATCAAAAGGTCACACCTAACAACAGATCTGCCCCTGCAAGACTGGATTAGAAGAACATGGCTTTGCTGGGGTACGTTACAGTTTTAAACCAGCACAGTCTTCAAAAGGTCTTATTTACAATGAGGTCACATTTACAGAGACGCAGATTATGATGAAGTATATGTGTTTGTTGAAGTACATAAATGAACTGCCACACTGTCTTTAAGAGTTTAGCTATGTCTTGAGAATATTTTGAGTAATGTTGTGAGACTGAAGACAGAAAGGAAGAGAGACACCCTGGCATCAATACCCAGTGACAAGGTGCAGTTGTTGTGCATGGACTGTTAAAATCTCAAATGTGCTGTGGAATCAAACTGTTGGCAAGTACAATCAATGGGGTTCTGCTTGGTTTGGAAGCCATACCACATGGGGAATGTTTGAAAGAAAAGAGGAATGCTTAACCTTACATGGAAAAGATTTGGTGGAGACCTGACTCTTGTATAAGGGTTTGCATGAGGAAGAGGGAGCTGAATTTTCCATCTGGCTGAGGAAGGCATGGGTGAAAGTCACCAGCAGGCCGATTGAGGCTCAAAAGAAAGTCTTTCTCTTGCCGAGAGCTGCGTCACAACATTTTGGGCAATCTTGAGAGGGTGCTTGAGGCAAAAATAGGATGGTCACCAGTAGAGGACTGTGAAAGGGATTGTTCTCTTGATTGTTGATCAGGAGGTTGAATGACGAGATTTCCAAAATCCCTTCCAATTCCAGATTGTATATTAGTCATCTGATCTCTGTAATCCCTTCCTGGTTCTGGGTAAAAAGGAAATTATGTGCCATTTGCCACAGGTTTCCCTCCTACCTCCTCTTTTGGAAGTTATCTTTTCTTGACTTCATCCTTAACTATTCTTTATTAAGTGCCATTGTAGGTAGTACTGTGATATGCAGGATTAAAGGGGGAAATAGTTCCAGTATCAGGAGTCTGTATTTTGAATTAAAAATTATCCAGATGTGTTCTACACGTGGAAGGTGCCCAAATAAATAATTGTTGAATAAAGATTGACTGAATGAGCAATGCACAATATAAAAGTATTAAGCAACATGACTATTTATAAATGATTTTCGACTAAAGCCAATGAGCCATCACTCCTCCCATCTAATTAGAGAAAGTCTGTAGGGAAAGCCAGGACTTCAGTGGCAGAGAGCAAGACCTTGAAACAAAAGAACTTTGGGTTGAGATATTGAAAGAGAAAAAAAAATCTATTTTCAAGCTGTACAGGATGTACTAGTGGGGGCTCTCCATAAAAACAGAAGTCCTTAAGTCCAAATTTCCAGGGGAAGCTGCCTGGCAGGAAATTCTGGCAGGAACCAGTGTTGAAATTGAGGAAAAATTCTCCTGACCTCTAAAATTCTCAGTTCTGACTTTTAAGACCCCAACTGACTGGAAGAGGAGATGTCCACATCACTGATAGTAATCTCCTTTGTTGAGGCAGACGCAATCTACTAATTGTCGGTACAAATCCCATCTATGAAATACCCTAAGAGTACAAAGAGGCCAGTGCTAGACCAAACAGGGAGACACCACAAACCTAGCCAAGCTGACCCATGAAATTAACCATCACATGGTGGGATGTGCAAAATAAAGCTAGTAGCTAATAAATCATACCTTATTCCTAATCTGGTCATTGTTAATTCTGGAAATAAAGCGTTTTGGGGAAGTGGAAACTATCCACAGTAGAAAACATTCCCTGTGTATACAGCATTTAGAGTTGATTTTGCTTTATAGCATCAGTAACACAGACAGGGTCATCTGGCCAAACTACAGAACCTCGACCTGAGCTGCAATGACAGCATTTGTGATGTAGAATGGGCCATCTTCACCAAAATACGCAGTTCCTCAAAGAGTTGACTGAGCTGGCTAATAGCCTTTGGCCATCAAATTTTCCAGAATGTGGAAATGGCTTAGGCACTTGTTACATGCCATGACCAAACTTCCTGGAATTGCTGAAATAAGAATGAAAAGATGGATTGTCCCAGTTTCCCAGGAGGAAGCAGTGAAATGCTACCTCCATGATCACAAAAGAAGCATTTTCTTTGACCATGGTGGGTTTCAGTAAGCCAACCTGCCAAGTCTCACTGGGCCATAAATCATCCTCCAAAGGAGGAAAAGAAAATGGATGAATCCCAAGGTCATCAGCTGAGTATCACCTTCTGGGCCTTTTAACTTATAAGAACTTTGTAAATATATGTGTATAGTGATCTAATATGAATGTGTCTTTATTCTCTATCTTAGAAACAAGGATGACAATTTTCAATGGACTTCCATTTGTTTTGGATGTATAATCAGTTCATTTAATGGTCAGAAGGCACACTAGAAACATTAGTCTGGTAATGTATCTGCTTTTTTTTCTTGTCTTGGAATTTTCTGTCTCTTTTCCTATATGTTAAATGTTTTTAATATAAGTGTGTGTGTGTGTAATTCTAATGTGTAAGGCACTAGCTATGTAAACATTTCGTGTTATCTTTATTATTATTAAGTATATCATAATGTGGTCCGCTTACATTTTTATTAGAAAGAATACCCTTCAGGGTTTATTGATGAGACATTTTATGTTCTGATGCCTTTTATCTCAGATATAAACCATGAGCAGAAATAACTGTGACTGACATAAATCTTAGTAAAATGTGGTAGAATATTCACTTTTTACCAAAACACATATTACTAGAACAAAGCCTTTTATTGTTAAAACAAACAAATTGTTAACATATTGCCTCTGGGCATTTCTTTTGCTTAGAATTTACAACATAAAACTATTTAGTTCATTAAAGTTTTTGTGTTGTCTAAGGAATTTCTGAAGTTTCTGGTTTTTCTTTCATTAATGCATGAAAGTTACTGCCCAGCAGGGATATCTTCTCACACATTTCTATTTGATACGCTCTAATCAAATTTAATCTGATCTGTTTTGTTTTCATCTCGCAGCATTAATTAGTATTGCAGTCACTGCTTAAAAGATATGTAGGATTTAAAATCCACACTACTCCAACAGAAAAGATCATTAGGACGAGGGGTTCTGAGTTGTGTAAAGGAGGATGTTTGGGGTGATGTAGGTGTTCTTTATTTCTGGGTGCATTCCCATGAATATCAGAAACATCTGTTTTCATGCAAAGACCTACACACAAATGTTCACAAATGCTTGATTCGTTAACAGCCCACACCTAAAAAAAACCCAGTACACTTCAGTGGATGAATGGTTAAACACTCTGTGGAACCATGGACTACTATTCAGAAATAACAAGGCATGAACTATCGATACATGCAACAACCTCGATAGACTTCAAGGGAAAAGAGCCAATACCGAAAGGTTTCCTACCACGCGATTCCATTTATATGATGTTCTTGAACTACAATTATAAAGATGGAAAACAGATTAGTGACTGCCAGGGGTCAGGGATTGGTAGGGTGGTACTGTAGCTACAAAGGAACAGCACAAGAGGGCCTTGTGGTTTTGTATCTTGTTTGTGATGTTGGTTACACGAAGCTACATGTGATAAAATTGTGTAAAAGTACACAATATGAGTACATGCACAATAGGCTCTGTTGACTGGAACAATGTCAACTTCCTGGTTTTGTTACTGTGCTGTAGTTATGCAAGATGTCAACACTGTCGGAGCCAGGGTGGAGGGTGCATGGAACCTCCCTGTATATCTTTGGAACTTTTCTGTGAATCTATAATTATTCTGAACTAAAAGTTAAAATAAAAGCAGACAGAGCAGACTTCTTGCCTGCTATGCCAGAACCTGGGTTTGATTCTCAGTGCCTGCCCATGCAAAAAAAGACAGAATAGCATAATGAATGCTGTGTGCTGATCACTGCTTCCACAGTCAGCTCATGGCCAGTCCTGTTGTACTGCAGCTATACTTAGCCCACCAATATCATTTTTCAGCAGTTCTCAGGCCTCATACAATTTTATCCATAAATATTTCAGTAAAGGTAAAAATATCTTATTTTACACATAATCATAATCCTCTGATTTAATTTAATGACGTAGGCCTCTAATTCCTAGATATTCCGCCTTGGTCTTAATCTATTAAAGTTCATTACCTCAGAAATAATAGAATTATTTCTTATTTCCCTTTAAAGGTTTTCCTTTTGTGGCCTTCTTTCCTTTTTTATCTTTTGGAGAGGTCTTCCCCTTCTTTCGCATTTTCTGTAGTTCTTCAAATCTCCCATATCCTTTCCGTACCATCGTTCCACGCCACCATGCTTGAATCTGAAAACAAGATAAACCCAAACTCAGCATTAGCTGGTGTCATTATTGCTAGGCAAAGGGTCGTTAAGGATTCCACATGAGACAGCGAGTCAAAGCTTAACAGATTTATTGGGGAAGAGATAGTGTGAAGAAGCAGAAGGGAGCCACCGACACAAGGGTCTGCGGAAGTTAGAAAAATGGCTCCAACTCTTTGTTCTGGGAGTGTCTTAAAGGACAAGCGATGCCAGGAGGGGAGGTACCAGTTGGTGGTGCATCGTCCCTTGATTGGATGGGGGCTTGTTGACTAAGGGTATGAGAGATTGCTGAGGTATTCTCCTTTGATGTGCAGGTGCATGTATCAGGCAGGGTGACAGGCTGGCAGGGGAGGGTGATATGAGCAGCACCATGTGAAGAATACAATACTAGCTAGTATGGCAATTGGTTCATATCTGGGTCCTTGGATCTGCCAAGGACATTGAGGAGGGGGGCTCTGCATCAAGAGTTCTTTTTGCTCTTAGAATTATTTTTCTGAAATCCAACAATGATAAGCTAGAGATAGTATAATGTCTCTATTCTGGTATGTGGTCTTGAGAATCTGGAGAATCAGATATGATTAGACCCCCACTTTCTTTGCTTGGCTTCCAGGATGCCCACTCTTGGCTTTCCTTCTACTTCACTGGTAATTTCTTCTCAGTCTCCTTTGCTGGTTCTCTTTACTTTTCAATGTTGGCATGTACCAGGATTCACTCAGTCCTTGAAACTCCTCTCTATTCTCACTCCCTTGGAGATATTAAAGTCTCAGAGTTTTAAGTACCATCTATACAGGTAGAAGACTTCAAATGTCTACCTCCATTTCTGCTCTCTCCCCTGAACTCCAAACTCATGGATCCAATAATGACTGAATATCTTCCTCTTGAGATAACTAGTGGGTATCTCAAACCTAACCTGTCCAAGATAGAAATCTTGATCTCTCTCCAATAAGCTCTAGTTTTAATTTTCCCCATTTTCGTTAATGGCAACTTTATCCTTCCAGTGGCTCTAGCCAAATATTCTGGAGGCATTCTTGACGCCTGCCCTTCTACACCCCAGATCCATCCATCAGCAGATCCAATTGGCTTGATTTTAAAAACATATCCAGAATCAGATCACTTCTTATAACTTCCAGTAAAGGAGGTGATTAAGGCCATCTTTGTCATAGCCTTGTAATGCTTTCCTTGCATGTTCACCTACACCCTATTCTCAAAACAACACCAGATGATCTTTTAAAAACATATATTTGATTATATGAAAATCCTCTGCTCAGTACTTTCTAGTGGCTCCCCATCTCTGCAGGAATAAAAGCCAAAGTACAATGGCTTATAGGGCCTTAGGCAATCTGCCCCTCCCTCTTACCTTTCTGACTGCATTTTCTAACCCACCCCCCGCCCCTCACCTTTGCTTACTCTACCCCAGCCATGCTGGCCTCAGACAAGACAGGTATAACCCCAATGCAGGGATTTGCATTTGATACTTCTTCTACCAGAAGCATTCTTCTCACTGTCCATAGGGCTCACCCCTTCCACTTCTTCAAATGTTTGCTCAGTTGTCATCTTCTCAATGAGGATGACCCTGGCCACACCATTAAATTAATTGCCCCACTCCCACCAAACTTCTGGCAATCTCAGTCCCCCTTTAGATTGAACTGGTTTTCTCCAATACACTTATCACTTTCAAACATGTTGCATAAGTTTTATGTTTTATATTTAACATTTTCGTTCCCCTCCCACTAGACTTTAAGCAGTAGGAGGACAGAAATGCTTGTCTTTTTTGTTCACTGATGTGTTTCCAAATACCTAGAACACGGCCTGGCCCAATGAATGAATGAATGAATGAATGGAGGTGGGGAAGAGTTACTCTGTTTTATAAAAAGCAGATCAGGGAAGGGTTCTCTGATAAGAGGACATTTGAGCAGACACTGAATGAAGTGAAGCCCCGACCTTGCCCAGCGGTGCAGCCCTGAGGCAGGAATATGCTTGCTTTTGGAATAACCTAGGGTCTTGCTGTGACTGAGGCAGTGAGAAAGGGAAAGGTGAGCAGGGGAGTGGACACAGCAGATCAGATCCCGGCTGATTCTCTAGGGAACAGTGTTGCCCCCTAGGGGCAGTTTGGAAGTCTACAGGAACCTTTTATTATCTTAAGGTTCAGTCTTCATTTGAGTGAGATGGACGGTGGTTCAATAGACAAGGGCGTGTAGCAGGGATGGCTTAGAAGCGATCTATTTCCTGACCTTCACCTTCCATGTGCACTCCTTCCTAAGGCAGATCTGCCTGGGCACAACACTGCCCACCCTCCATCCCACCTTCCCCTTCATGGTTGTCCCTTTCCCACGTTACCAAAAAAGGCAAATCTCTCACCCACTTGAGTAAGCCTAGGGTACATTGCTCTGGATTGTAAAGCCTCTGGGACACCAAATAAAGGGAAGTTCCAAGTAGTAGTATTTATATTGGGACAGTAAGTGACCGTAAGGTCTAGGTAACCAATTACAGGTGGTTTCCAACAAGAAAATTGAAGGATATCCAGCTGATTTGTTAGCTAAGAGCCTGCTGTGTGACTTTTTGGCATATAAATCTGGAAGAAGTCCAGGGATGTGAGAGGTACTGTAATTTAAAACAAAATATACAATAAAAAGCTTCCTCCCTTCTCGTCAACTTATCCAAGTGAACACCGTCTTATCTGTACAAGAAAAATAGCAATAAGTAATATTTATGTATAAATACATAAATGAAGTGAATAAAGTCCCTCTCAGTAAGGTAGGTATTTCTAAAAGAATTTGTGTCAATAATTTTCAAAATTTATATTTTATGGTATACATATAGAGATATAAATTTATATTTATAAATATAATGCAATCCAGAAAATTAAAAAGCCTTATTATGGTCACAGAAAAAAATTTAATTTTAAAACTTAATTTATATAAATATTTTTGTGGCCTAGAAGTATGAAAGGTTAAAAAGAAATATATATATATACATATAACATTAGGACAAATTCTAAGGGGAAAGTGGAATGGAGATGCTAGTCATAAAGAAAAAAGAATGATATAAAATTTCTGCCTATAATATAAGAACTTGTTCAAGTATTTTATAAATTGATGTTGAATAATTTATATCAAATTATCATGGTATATTAGCATCCCTTGAATATATTAAAATGTTGATCTAATACCTCTATTTTAAAAGGGCAATGTTTAAAATTCACTGGAAACCATATAACTTGCAATGATTTAAACTTAGTGGCAAATTTTTAAAATATCAATTCTTAAATATTCGAGGTGGTACAATAGGTCTTGCATATCTAAGACCTTCCACGGATGGCTAAAACTGCGGGCATCAGCCAGCACCCACAGCCTATTACACACTGTAGCAGTGCAACAGAAAAACTAGCACAAATTTTGTCTTTATTCTTCATTACTTCATGAATCAAAGAGATTCGTTTTTGCCACACAACCTCAATCTCCAGATACAGTTTTCTTTCTTTTTCAATCATATCAAGAATTTTTACTTTTTCTCCAAGGGGAAGCACACTTTGTGGCTTCTCTGAGGCTTAGAAGCACCACTACTCACTATGCAGTAAATAAGGGCTTTCTTATACAAAAGTCCTACTTCAATGAATGGGATCAATGAGAACACTAGAGGTAGACTGCGTGGAAGCATGGGAATGGGGACAAAAGTAGATGAGTCAAATACTGGGCTGGCAGACTTCACCATGTTATGGCCTGTACTTGCTTGGCAGTGGCTTGAAACCCTAGAACTGTTAACTTTTTAATCTTCTGGAATTTTCCAATTTTTCCTTTCTTTCTTTTTTTTAATGAAAATGGAATCAGGGCCATGGTGGCTCAGCAGGCAGAGTTCTCACCTGCCATGCCGGAGACCTGGGTTTGATTCCTGGTGACTGCCCATTGAAAAAAAACAAAAACTGAATCAGTAGATACTAAATCAGTAGATATGGGGCACAACTGTAATGGATCTCAAAAAACTTTGAGGAAATATGCAATAAAAAATTATAATTTTCACTTATCCTGTGTATGTTTTCCTGAGTATATACATATTGAAATAAATATTTAAAAAATTTTTTATTAATTAAAAAAAATTACAAGAAAGAAACGCAAACATTCTTAATATATGCTCATTCTGTTCTACATATATAATCAATACTTCATAATATCATCACATAGTTGCATATGAAATAAATATTTTAACATAAATTACTTCTACTTTATGTTGCTGTTTGGGCTGTTTGGGCATTATTTTATTTATTGAAATTATGTGTATTGGTAGATTACATTATCTATGAATTTAATTTCAGAATAAAGGAGGCATCACAAAATACTTGTTATAAAGTGGAAGAGGTGGCATTAGGTGTGATAGAGTTGAGGATTACTAATGGAGGGTCTTGTAGGCCAAAGACTTTGGCTCCTACTTCAGGTATAACAGAGAATTGTCAATTTCAGCAGAGGAGCGGCAAGATTGGATTTATGTTTTAACAATTATGGGTCTGACTACTGAGTAGGAAGTACACTGTAGGAAGAGTAGGCATGGAAACAGAGAGTTTAGTTAGAGGACTATGCCAATCATTTTGGGTGAAAGATGATGGGGTTTGGACCAGTTGGGGAATAAATGGACATATTCCTGGTCTTTCTGGGGTATTGCCATGTTTCCATGGACTCAGCCAGCAGGAGGGAAGGACACTCCATTGCCTACAATTTGCAGGTGAGAAAACCATGCCACAAGGCTCCTTAGTTTTTTTTATCCCAGTTAGTGGCTAAGCAGACTCTGGTCTTTAGCCCTCTAATCCATAAATGCTTTTATTTCTAATGTTTCAGCCTTATATTACTTCTATATTAATAAGTTTGTTTTTTTTTTTACTTCAGTGAATAGTGAAGAAGTTTAGACTGTTTTGGGACTGAAATTTGTGAGGTTTTCTTGCCTGTTTTTTGGCTTCTTATTTGACTAAGAGATAAGGGACATGAAAAAGAAAATCGCTAGGGCTGATGTTAAAAAAAAGTTCTCATTTAGCCTTGGGGATACAAAAGGAAGAGTTTCTACCCTCAAGAACAACAGGGCTTAAATGAATAAAGAACAACACCATAGGACAATGTGTGATGGGTTTAACACCAAACCCCCTCCAAAGCAACTGTGAATGTATTAAGAATTTTTGCTGAATATACCTTTATTGCCATTCCTTTCCTATGTCTTTTTAGCCAAAGGTATCTCCATATAGCTGCATTGCCTTCAGTGCACACTTCTATTGGGGGCTCTTCCATGGGGTTGTCCATTAGTGTCAGAACCTTTAGATTCACCAGGTTATCCAAGTTCTCTGGAAGATGGGTGAGCAAGTTGTCCTCAAGCAGTAATTCTTCCAAAGCTGAAAAGATTTTTTTAAATGGTGAATTTATCTTAAGATCAGCAAAATTAAAACATGCATCCTTGGAATATAGGTCTGTTATCAAAAGGAATGAAGTTCTGATACATGCAACAGGTCCTGGAGGACATCATGCTGAGTGAAACAAGGCAGACGCAAAAGGACAGATACTGTATTATCTTGCTGATATGAAATAGTTAGAATAAGCAAATCACAGAGTCAGAAATTAGAATTCAGGTTAGCAGGGCACAGGGTGGTAGTAGGGATTGGGGAGTTTCTGCTTTATTGATACTGGGTTTCTGCTTAGGAGGATGGATAGTCGTGATGGTAGCACACCATTGTGAGTGTAATTAACACCATTGAATTGTATGTTTTAATTTGATTAAAAAGGGGAAATTTTAGGTTGCATATACGCTACTAGAATAAAATTTTTTAGAATTACACATAAGGAAAAGGGACGTGTCATGGTCAGGTTCATGTGTCAATTTGGCCAAGTGGTGGGACCTGTTTGTCTAGTTGGACAAGTGCTGGCCTGTCTGTTGCAATGAGGACATTTCATTGAATTAAATCATGATCACATCAGCTGCATCCACAGCTGATTCCATTTGCAATGAGTAATGCATAATCTAATCACTGGAAGCCTTTTAAGGAGGATTCAGAAGAGACAGGCTCTTCCTCCTTCGGCTGGCGAGCCTCTCCTGTGGAGTTCATTCAGACCCTCCATCGGAATCGTTGGCTTCACAGCCTGCCCTGCAGATTTTGGATTCTGCGTTCCCACAGTCACATGAGACACTTTTGTAAGTTTTGTATTTGCAAGTGTTCCCTGTTGATTCTGTTTCTCTGGAGAACCCTAACTAATACAGGAATCAGAGCCAGAGCTGCAGGCGCTCCTTCTGCCTGCGGTGTCTCATATTCATTCTTACGAAACTGAGAACTTAATCTTCCAAAATGTCAAAGAGACCATCTTATGCCCCACCTCCCACCCCAGCTCCTGCAACACAAATGCCCAGCTCACCAGGGTTTGTGGAATACAATCCATACAGTCATCTCACCTACCACAACTACAGGCTGGGATGGAACCCAGGTACCAATAGCCTGGTCACAGTATCCTCTGGTATTACGATTTCAAAACCCCCAAAGCCACCAGAGAAGCTGCTGATGCCCTACATGAGGTACAGTAGAAAGGTCTGGGATCAAGTAAAGGCTTCCAACCCTGACGTAAAGTTTTGGGAAACTGGCAAGATTATTGGTGGCATGTGGCGAGATCTCACTGATGAAGAGAAACAAGAGTATTTAAATGAATATGAAGCAGAAAAGATAGAGTACAATGAATCTATGAAAGCCTATCGTAAGTCCCCTCATACCTTGCTTACATAAATGCAAAAAGTCATGCAGAAGCTGCTTTAGAGGAGGAAAGTCATCAGAGACAGTCTCACATGGAGAAAGGAGAACCTTGCATGAGCATTCAGCCTGCTGAAGATCCAGATGATTACGATGATGGCTTTTCAATGAAGCATACAGCCACCGCCCGTTTCCAGAGAAACTACCGCCTCATCAGTGAAATCCTTAGTGAGAGTGTGGTACCACACGTTCGGTCAGTCATCACAAAAGCCAGAATGCAGGTCCTCAAGCGACAGGTCCAGTCCTTCATGGTTCATCAGTGAAAACTAGAAGCTGAACTTCTTCAGATAGAGAAGCAACACCAGAAAAAGAAGAGGAAATTCCTGGATAGCACAGATTCACTTAACAATGAACTTAAAAGGTTATGCGGTTTGAAGGTAGAAGTGGATATGGAGACAATTGCAGCTGAAATTGCACAGGCAGAAGAACAGGCCTACAAAAGGCAGGATGAAAGGGAGAAAGAGGCAGTAGAACAAGCTGGACATAGTCAGAGCAGTATTGTTCCTGAGGAAGAGAAAGCAACTAATAAAATCGAAGATGAGAGCATTCCAATGGAGACAGAGGAGACACACCTTGAAGAAACAACAGAAGGCCAACAGAATGGTGAAGAAGGCACATCTACTGAGGAGAAGGAGAGTGGACAAGAGGGGGTTGACAGTATGGCAGAGGAAGGAACCAGCGATAGCAACACTGGCTCAGAGAGCAACAATGCAACAGTGGAGGAGATACCAATAGATCCCACACCAGAAGAGGAGAAAAAAGAATACATGTTGCCCTGTTTTATGTGTTCTAAATACTTTTTTAAATGAAATGATGTTTTTTGAAGTTAAAAAAATTACACATAAAACTATACAGCACAAACTGTAAAGTAAACTATGGACGATAGTTAATAGTACAATTATAACAATACCTTCATCAATTGTAACAAAGGTACCTTCCTAATGCAAAATGTTAATAATAGGGTGCTTTAGTTTGCTAAAGCTGCTGGAATGCAATATACTAGAAACAGAATGGCTTTTAAAAAGGGAATTTATTAACTTGCAAGTTTACAGTTCTAAGGCTATAAAAATGTCCAAACTAAGGCATCCAGAGAAAGATACCTGAACTCCAAAGAAATGACTGATGGCATTTGGGGTTTCTCTCTCAGCTTGGAAGGCATAGCTTTCTCTCCTGGCTTCTCATTTTATAAGGCTTCCCCTGGGGCATTTTCCTTCTGCATCACGAAAGGTCTCTGGCTGTGTGGACTCTGAAGCTTTTTCCAAAGTGGTTCTCTCTTAAAGGGCTTTACTAAGCAACCCCACCTTGAATGGGTGGAGACACATCTCCATGGAAACCACTTAATCAAAAGGTCAATCCACAATTGGGTAGGTCACGTCTCTGTGGAAACAACCTAATCAAGAGGCCCCCCATAAACACTATCGATCACGATTAAAGAACATGGCTTTTCTGGGGTACACAATAGTTTCAAAGTGGCAAATTCCACCCTCTGGGCCCCTAAAAGACATGTTTTTTTCCATATACAAAGTAAATTCATTCCATCACAATATCACAAAGACTTAAACCATTCCAGTAAAAATACAAGTACAATACATAATCAAAACCAGCACAAAGTCTCATCAAAGTCAGCTAGAGGCATGGTCTGTCCTAAGGCAAAATTGTCCTCTGGCTGTGGACCTAGAAATAACAGGACAAGTTATATGCTGCCAACATACAAAGGAGGGACAGTCATACGATAGACATTCCCATGGCCATAGTGGGGAGAATGGAAGGAACACAGGAATACTGTATGATCTTGCTGATATGAAATAGCTAGAGTAAGCAAATCACAGAGTTATGAAAACCTGAGGGCAAACTCCATTAGATTTCAAAGTGTGAAAGTCATTTTTCCTTGGGCTTGATAGAAAGGCAGTCCTACCCTTACCAAGGGCTCACACAGCAGTAATGTTCACTTAAAATGCAAACTTTGGGGACATTGGGGAGTCTATCTTTTTCTCAGCTCCACCCTCTCCAAACATCTGGGCACCTGTAGGATCTCTGTCATCTCTGAGGTAGCTGCTCAACCCCTCCAGACACTGGAGTGGCAGCCAGGCCCCTCACAATCCCCAGGGAATGTGCTCCATCCTCCCGGGGGCCCGGGGCACCATAACTCTTCCAGAACATCTAGGCAGAAGGCCTGCCCTTTGCCTTCAGGGCAAACTAACTCTCTTCAAGTACATGGATGGGTCCACTCTTGTTCTAGTTTGCTAGCTGCTGGAATGCAATATACCAGAAACGGAATGACTCTTAAAAAGGGGAATTTAATAAGTTGCCAGTTTATAGTTCTAAGGCTGAGAAAATGTCCCAATTAAAACAAGTCTATAGAAATGTCCAATTTAAGGCATCCAGGGAAAGATACCTTGGTTCAAGAAGGCTGATGAAGTTCAGGGTTTCTCTCTCAAGTGGAAGGGCACATGGTGAGCACAGTCAGAATTTCTTCTCTCATCTGGAAGGGCACATGGTGAACACAGCATCATCTGCTAGCTTCTTCTTCTGGCTTCCTGTTTCATGAAGCTCCCCAGGAGGCATTTTCCTTCTTCATCTCCAAAGGTTGCTGGCTGGTGGACTCTCCTTCTCATAGTTATATTGTTTTGCTCTGCTCTCTCTGAATCTTTCATTCTCCAAAATGTTACCTCTTTTATAGGACTTCAGAACTAATCAAGACCCACCTGAATGGGTGGAGACATGTTGTCACCTAATCCAGTTTAATAACCACTCTTGATCACATCACATCTCCAGGGAGATTATCTAATTACAGTTTCAAACATACAATGCTGAATAGGGATTAGAAGAAATGGCTGCCTTTACAAAATTGGATTAGGATTAAAAACTGGCTTATCTAGGGGACATACATCCTTTCAAACCAAACTCTCTTGGCCTGAGGTATCTTGGCTTCAGACCTTAGCTTCTATGGTTCTGCCTTTGAAGTTATTTTTCCTTCAATTTGTCCCATTTCTGTCCCTTTTAGTCCAGACTGGCAGTGGTTCCATTCATACAGATCCCACAACACTCTTGTTGGTTTTCTACGTAGTATACAGGAATCGTAACATCAGACAATAGGACTTTCCACAAATCCTTCCTCGATAACTCCATCTCCAGTCCTGGCTTTTTCTCAAATGGCAGACTCGTTCCATGTTTGGTTAAATCCTCAAGTGGGGCACTATTCTCTGGGATCTCCCTTTCTAGAAGTCAAGAATTTTCCAGACTATCAATTTCTGGTTTCTTTGTACCCAAGAGTTCGGTTCTCAGCTTATCTCTTTCCCATAGCATTTCACTATAAGCTGTGACAAGAAACCAGGCCGCACTTTCCACATTTAATTTGGAAATATTTTCAGATAAGTATCCCAGCTAATGGCTTTTAATATCTGCCTTCCATCCAAGCCCAGTAGTCAATTCTGCCAGATTCTTTGCCACTTTAAAACAAGGATCACCTTCTGTCCAATTTGTAATAACACATGCATCATTTCTGTCTAAGGCCTCATCAGTATCTTCAGAGTTCACATTTCTACCACTGGTCACTTCAAAGCATTCTAGGCCTTCTCTATCAAGCTCCTCACAACTCTTCCAGAATCTCCCCCTTACCCATCTAAAAAGCTGTTTCAACACGTTTGGCATTTATAAACAACAGCACTCCACTCTCAGTACCAAATCTGTTTTGGTTTGCTAAAACTGCCAGAATGCAATATAGCAGAAACAGAATGGCTTTTTTTTTATTTTATTATTATTATTTTTTTACATGGGCAGGCACCAGGAATCGTACCTGGGCCTCTGGCATGGCAGGCAAAAACTCTGCCTGCTGAGCCACTGTGTCCTGCCCCAGAATGTCTTTTAAAAAGGGAATTTAGTCCTAAGGCTATAAAAATGTCCAAAATAAGGCATCCAGATAAAGATACCTGAACTTCAAAGAAATGGTCGATGATGTTCGGGTTTGTTGCTTAGCTGGGAAGGCACATGGTGACATTTGCTAGCTTTCTCTACCGGTGTGCCAGTTTTAATCTGTGGTGGACCCCAGAAAAGCCATGTCCTTTAATTCTCATTCAATATTGCTGGCTGGGAGCTTTATGATTGTTCCCATGGAGATGTGACCCACCCAATTGTGGGAGGTAACTTTTGATTAGATGGTCTCCATGGAGTTTTTACTACACCCCTGCCAGGTGGGTCTTGATTAATTTACTGGAGTCCTTTTAAAAAAGGAAGCCTTGTGGAGAGAGAGAGAGAGAGAGAGAGAGAGAGAGAGAGAGAGAGAGAGCCCACGCAGCCAGAGACTGTTGGAAATGGTCTCCTGGGGGAGCTTTCATGAAACAAGACGCTTGGAGAGAAAGTTAGCAGATGTCACCATGTTTGCCATATGCCTTTCCCGTTGAGAGAGAAACTCTGACTGTCATCGGCCTTTCTTGAGTGAAGGTAACCTCTTGCTGGTGCTTTAACTTGGACATTTTTATAGATTTGCTTTAATTAGGGCATTTTCACGACCTTAGAACCATAAACTTGCAACTTAATAAATTTCCCCATCATGTAAGCCATTCTGAAAGCTATATATTATTCAATCATCATCTAGAAAATGGCTACTGGAACACAGCTATATATTGTGACTGTGTGATTGTGAAAACCTTGTGTCTGATGCTCCTTTTATCTACCTTGTCAACAGATGAGTAGAACATATGGAATAAAAATAAATAGGGGGGACAAATGTTAAAATAAATTTAGTTTGAAATGCTAGTGATCAATGAAAGGGAGGGGCAAGGGGTGTGGTATGTATAATCATTTTTTTTTCTGTTTTCGTTTTATTTCTTTTTCTGTTGTCTTTTTATTTCTTTTTCTGAGTTGATGCAAATGTTCTAAGAAATGATCATGATGATGAATATGCAACTCTGTGATGATATTGTGAATTACTGATTATATATGCAGAACAGAATGATCAAAACAGGAATGTTTGCATTTATTTGGTGTTTTTTGGTATTAAAAAAAAGAAGTTTGAGGCTTATTTCTGGGCTGATGAAAATGTGTAAGAGGTGATGGTTGAACAATTCTGGGAATAGGTACATTTTGAAAGGGTGAATTGTATGGTATGTGAATTATATGTCAATAAAGTTATTTAAAATGTAAAAAAAAAGCCATTCTATTTCTAGTGTATCGCATTCCAGCTGCTAGCAAACTAAAACAACTGACTTCTTGCTTTATAAGGCTTCTCCAGGGGTATTTTTCCTTCCACATCTCCAAAGGTTCCTGACTGTGTGGATTCTGAAGCTTTTTTCAAAATCGTTCCTTCTTAAGGACTTCAGTAAATACCCCACCTGGAATGGGTGGAGACACATCTCCATGGAAGCCACCTAATCAAAAGGTCCCATCCACAAGGGGGTAGGTCACATCTCCATGGAAACAACTAATCAAAAAGATCCCAATATAATTGGGTGGCTCACATCCCCATGAAACAACCTAATCAAAAGATCGTACTATAAATACTATTGATCAGGATTAAAGAACATGGCTTTTCTGGGGTATACAACAGTTTCAAATTGGCATATAGGAGAAACTATGTGTATGAGGGAAGCTATAGGGAAACTATTTTCTGCATGTCTTTTCTATAAACCTACAACTTCTCCTATATATATGTATATATATATTTTTTGAAGCATAGGCTGACTTGTCAGGTGGGCAGAGCACAGCAGCCTCAGAATGAAGTTTTGTTTTTTTTTTTAACAGGCCTAGAGAGCTTTACTAGAAAATTCTGCCATTCCAAGAACAAATATATGGTATGGGCCTGTGATAGGGAACTCAGTGACCACACCTTTTCTGATACAGTGCTTGCTCCAAGATTTCCTGCTTGTCCCGCAGCATCCGATGGAGGTGCCTCATCTCATGCTTGTATTGTGCTGCCTTGCCAGCAAAGTCCTCCTGCTGCTCTGTCAGATGGTGACTGATGTCCCCCAGCTTCAGTGTTGCCTGCTTTTTGTACCCCCTATTTCTATCTCCTGATGGTCTCTATTACCACCGTAATATTCCAGGTTTATTCACTAATGTCAGTTCATATCAGCAAGACCACACAGAATTTGTCCTTCTGTTTTTGGCCAATCTCACTCAGCACAATGTCCTTAAGGTCCATCCATGTTGTTACATACTTCATAATTTTATTCTGTCTTACAGCTGCATAATATTCCATTGTATGTATATGCCACAGTTTGTTTAGCCACTCGTCTGTTGATGGACATTTTGCCTGTTTCCATCTCCTTGCAATTGTAAATAATGCTGTTATAAACATTGGTGTGCAAATGTCTGTTTGTGTCTTTGCCCTTAAGTCCTCTGAGTAGATACCTAGCAATGGTATTGCTCCAGCATGGCAGGTCGGAGCTCTGCCTGCTGAGCCATGGCAGCCGCCCCAGTCTGTGTCTTTTGATTGGGGAGCTTAATCCATTAACATTTAGTGTTATAACTGCATGGGTAGTACTTTCTTCTACCATTTTACCTTCTGGATTTTATATGTCATATCTAGTTTTCCTTCTTTTTACCTTTACTCATAGTCTTCCTTTCTACACTCTTCTCCACACCTCTCTCTTCTGTCTTTTCGTATCTGTCTCTAGTGCTCCCTTTAGTATTTCTTGCAGAGCCAGTCTCTTGGTCACAAATTCTCTCTGTGATTTTTTGTCTGAAAATGTTTTAATTTCTCCCTCATTTTTGAAGGACAATTGTTCTGGGTATAGAATTCTTGGTTGGCACTTTTTCTCTTTTAATAATTTAAATATATCATCCCATTGTCTCCTTGCCTCCATGGTTTCTGCTGAGAAATCTACGCATAGTCTTATTGGGCTTCCCTTGTACACGATGGATTACTTTTCTCTTGCTGCTTTCAAGATTCTCTCTTTCTCTTTGACCTCTGACATTCTGATTAGTAAATGTCTTGGAGTACATCTCTTTGGATCTAGTCTCTTTGGGGTATGTTGCACTTCTTGGATCTGTAATTTTAAGTCTTTCATAAGAGTTGGGAAATTTTCGGTGATAATTTCCTCCATTAGCTTTTCTCCCCCTTTTCCCTTCTCTTCTCCTTCTGGGACACCCACAACACATATATTCGTGCGCTTCATATTGTCATTCAATTCCTTGAGTCCCTGCTCATATTTTCCCATTCTTTTCCCTATATTTTCTTTTGCTTGTCGGATTTCAGATGTTCCGTCCTCCAGTTCACTAATCCTATCTTCTGTCTCTCAAAATCTATCATTGTAGGTTTCCATTTTTTTTTTCTCTCTTCTACCATGCCTTTCATTCCCATAAGTTCCGTGATTTCTTTTTTCAGACTTTCAATTTCTTCTTTTTGTTCATTCCTTGCCTTCTTTATATCCTCCCTCAATTCACTGATTTGGTTTTTGGTGAGGTTTTCCATGTCTGTTTGTATATTCTGAATTAATTGTTTCAGCTCCTGTATCTCATTTGAATTGTTGGTTTGTTCCTTTGACTGGGCCATATCTTCAATTTTCCTAGTGTGATTTGTTATTTTTTGCTGGTGTCTAGGCATTTAATTACCTTAATTAGTTTATTCTGGAGATTGCTTTCACTTCTTTTACCTAGTGTTTTCTTGCTAGATGAATTTGTTGTCTATCTGTTCTTTGACATTCAGTTAAGCTTTACCTGGACCTCTAGCTTAGGTTTTGTTTAACAGAGGAGAATTTTTCAGCTCTTGTTTTCTTGTTTCTTGCCCTGTTTGTATGATGCTTCCCCCCCCC